>JANTOQ010152039.1:0-14659 GCA_027564595.1 Bythotiara depressa | reverse complement strand
TGTGATTGTTTGTCTTCATAAAGAATACCTGTGATTGTTTGTCTTCATAAAGAATACCTGTGATTGTTTGTCTTCATAAAGAATACCTGTGATTGTTTGTCTTCATGAAGAATACCTGTGATTGTTTGTCTTCATGAAGAATACCTGTGATTGTTTGTCTTCATAAAGAATACCTGTGATTGTTTGTTGTGATTGTTTGTTGTGATTGTTTGTCTTCATGAAATTCATGAATCTGCAAATATGTAAATATAAAAATGAAAATGTATAAACAAATACTAAATTAAAAACCATATCCCACCACTGTCTAAACATATACTCATTAATAAAAATTCCAAACAAATATTCCTCTTTTCTTAAACGTGCTAATTGAAAAAGAGAAAATGTGTCATGAACCCATAATGTATCCTTAATGAGACATATACATGCAATTAAAATAGCTTTAATATGTCTATAAAATCATTACTAAAAGGTACAAATAAGAGAAACAGTTAGCCTGCATAATAGGTACAGTAGCTACATATGCTCAGCATAATAGGTATAGTAGCTACCTACGCTCAGCAGATATTTGTGATGTCTTTTCTTTTGACAAACAAGCACTAGGATTTCATTGTTGAGTAATATATAACAACTTATGGCATTATTTTCAGATCATAGAAACTTTAACAAACATATGGTACAACTATCAATATAAATCACCGTGTTCATATCATAATTGTTCAAAAGCAAAACTATATCACATAAATTTATTCGCAACAAAATTGTCCAATAATTCCAGTTTTTCAGAAGCCAATCTCTTCATTGCATTTGGCTTTTGAAATTGTCAATTTGATATCAACAAGTGATGTTTTTGCCTCAACTTCAAAAGAAAACTTGTCTGCATTAGCTCTTTTTAGTTTCTTCAAGTATCATTCCCTTTGGTTAGCAAAGTACCTTTTTCTTCCTTCTTTAATATAATCCAGAAGACTTGACATTTCTATTTGATATGCTTCGAGGTTTGCATATGATCATGAACAATCCTTTGTGCAATGAGGGTGTGAGTGAGCATATTATTATCCAGTGATTGCTCGATTACACTAAAACTTCTTTCTACTTGAGCCTACCCATGTGGAGATGATAAGGAGAATCTTGACTATGTTGAAACATGTACATGCATATTTCCAAAGAAAAGAATTCAGTCTATCAACTTGTTTGTTGAACTGAAGAAATTGGTTTTTGTTCTCTATTACAACAAATTGAGAATATTCAGATTTTGTTTCATCTGTTACTGATGTCATCACTTGTTTGTGGACAACCAATTACTCTAGTACTTTCACAAAGAGAAGTTCACAAGCCTCAAAATGTTCTGCCATATACACAGGAGAGAAACATCTCAAACATCTGGCAAAATATGATTTCAGAGGGCTTTTACCCACCATATGAGTGTACATGTTACCGGAAACTAAAAACCTTTTGTTTTGAATTTGTTTGTGTATCTGAGCATCATTAATTTTGTTTGAGGACTTCAATTGCTATAATTCGTATCATATTCCAAAACAAAGATAGATTTTTGATTATTTGCACCATTCAAATCTATTTTTGTTAAGCTCAGCGTTGTTGAAGCACCTTGAAGAACTTCCTTTCTAAACAACTTAACAACTCTGGTAGTGTTTCTACTAGAAATTCTGACATAGGCTTATCTGTTTGAAAGAGGTATTGGAGATTTAGCAATTTCCTCAAAAAACTGAATCTTCACTGGAAATAACACCTCTTTATACAAAGGCATAGGTGCTCAAAACTTTCCCTTGACCTAGTCACTTTTCCAAGAATCAATAATTCTGGTAATCTTTTGCCATACTACCCTGACCTTCTTAACAGCATCATCGTTTTCAACCCAAATGGGACCACAAAACTGCATTGGGTAATCAGCTGATTGAGCTTGTGTCAGATTTCTTCAAATACTTTGAACATTGAGGAAAGAAGTTTTTTCAATTTCCACCCACTGGCATTTTCACAGTATTGGAAAGAACAATGCAAGGTATGAAGTCCACCTGTACTGCCTATTGATATTAGCTGACTCAACTCACTGTCTTTCCATTGTGTATTCAAGATATCAAGAAATGATTTATTGACATGTGGACCATCCATTGAAACCTGCAGTAGGTTATTTTACTCTAAACCAACCATACATTTCCGAAACTTTTCCAATATATCCAAAGCAGCTGCTTTTCGGAAGAACTTGATCATGTTGTCTGTTAATTTGACGAGTCATATATCATGATGTGAAAAAAGGTCAAATGGCTTAAATGTTCGATTCTAGGATGCATTGATGAACATGATCAAAACTCTTCTTTTTTTTTTAATTTTATCATTTCAACTTCATTTCAAGTTCATCCAGACTGATGTAATTTTAGTTAGATAGCTCAAGATATCTTTCAAATGTGGAACTGTGACCTTTGCAAGCATAGAAAATACACACTTTTAAGAAAAAACAAATCTGCAATCTCTCTACTTTTTTTAACAACTACTCTAGTACATCCTTAGGTGGTGGTGGTGGAGAAAAGTATCAAATATTTCTTATCTTTTTAATTTTAAAGTTAGTTTTAAAAGTATGATTTTCCATCTAGTATAAAATAAAATAAATTTCTTCAATGAAAAAAAACATCCCTCCCCTCAGGGATTTTTCAAAGCACTTTGGCCTATCACCAATTTTTATTTAAAGATTGAGTTTAAGTGACTGGCTTAGTGATCTGCATATTTAGTAATACTGTGTGGCGATCCCATGGCAGACAGCCAGGGTTTTATCTAAGCACTTTTGGCCAAGTCCAATTTTCTAAGTAAGATTGAGTTTGGGTGCAACTTTAAGGATTTCTAGAATCCCGGAAAAAACACTTCCAAATCCAGAAAGCAGGACTATATCTTTTAGAACAGCTCATTTTGTCAGGGAAAATATATTACCTTTTAGAACATCTACATTTGTCAATAAGTCAGAAAAATTGTCTCTTTTAGAAAGTCTGGTGTTAGAACAGTCCCATTTACCAAGAGAGGAAAATCTAGTCTTAAAAATCTAGTCTTAAAAACAGCCCATTTTGCCAGGAGGATCAAGTTCATAATTTCACCAGAATAACTCTATTTTCATCAGTTCATAATTTCACTAGAATAATTCTATTTTCATAAGTTCATAATTTCACTAGAATAATTCAATTTTCATAAGTTCATAATTTCACTAGAATAACTTCTATTTTCATAAGTTCATAATTTCACTAGAATAACTCTATTTTCATAAGTTCATAATTTCACCAGAATAACTCTATTTTCCAGCATTGACACACTATTAGAACAACTGTTTCCTAGAACACCTCCATTGTCTGCTTTCGCCAATTCCACACATGCTTTGTACATTATTTGGAAAGTATATATTCTGTCAGTTCTCTGGCTCTCCTGTTCATGCTCAGCATTTTAAATGTGTTTTTGAAGCATCAGTATATTTAAAAACATGTAAATAAGAAACATAGAAGAAAAGGAAGATTCCCTAAATTTTTTTAAATGGCAGATGATAGAGATATTGCTGTGGACTGTAGTCACTTATATTGCTTCAATAATTGTTGAAATTGAACGAAAATGCAAAAGGAAAAAAGAGCTATGTGGGTTGATCCTTTTCTAAGAAAAAAAATATATATATATAAATATTTCTGATACGAAATAATCTTTATAGGAAAAATTGGATTAGTTTTAGTTAAGTTAAGTACCAATCTGCTTTTAACAATACAAAATTTCCTGGGAACAAGGTTGTTTAATATAGAAAACATCGTCATTACAAAGCAAACAATGATAATGCGGAAATCGATTTCTCCAAAAGAAAAACTTGCCATTACTCTACGGTTTTTGGCAACATGATAGAGTTATGAAAGCCTTGCGTTTTCCTTTAAGGCTGTTTTCCATACAGCGATCTTTTCCGCTTGGATTTTATTTTCTTACATTCTGATTGGCTATTGCCATATTCCACTCAGAAAAGTTGAAAATATGCAACTTTTTCATGCGGAATACACAATAGAATTTTTAATTTCACTCGGAAAAGATCACTGTATGGAAAACAGCCTTTAGAATTCACAAAACAGCAATTGCTGCATTTATACCAGACATCTGTCTCACATTTACGAATGTTTAAAAACTAAATACTTGGTGCTTCCAAAGGCTAAAATTTTAAAAAAACACTGAGTTTTTTTCTTTCTACTTAACATTATTGATATTATTGATGCAGGTTGTTAAGTTGAAGCATTTGCAGCATAAAATAATCATTTTCTTAATCAATAAAATATCAAAAATGCTTTATAAAACATAAAGACTTATCTCTGAAACAGAACAGGTTGTTTACAATCTTTGTGTTTTTAATCCGATCCAACCTTTGAGTGTCAGAAAAGTTTGAATTGATTTAGAAGAGATCTGTTCTTCTTAGTAAGTTTATTGTTGTGCGCATGTGTTACTAACGAAAACTGCCACTGCTGACGAAGCAAAGTTTTACTTATCTAAAAGGATTATCTTTAAAGGAAGTGATGTTAAAAAGTTCCACATATTAAAATGAACACACAAGCTGATAACGATAATTAAATTAGCACCAGCAGTGTTGTTTTAGACACTTTCAGGATTTTAAAACGAAAACTATTTCCACACTCACAGCAAATGGGGAAAGAACTGATTAACCAAATTTTAATTAAAATCCACTCAGAAAGATTTGAGCAGTGTGTAGAAAGTTTCCACCTCTTGGGAAACTGGTGCAATTTAGGAAGATGGAGTTAGAGTTTATGACCCATAGGTTGTTAAAAATATTATAATAGGCTAGTTCATACAGAAGGCTATTTTAAGGAGAATGACCTAAGGAATACTGTAGGTTCATTTTCTTAAAAAGCACTTTGACTGGTAATGTTTTTTACTAATAAATAATGAATTCCACATATTAAATGGTCTGTGGTATGAGGTAGAAAATTGTGGTAATTAATTTTCTTTACTGGCAGATGGGAAGTTGTTTTCCTGTAATTAGATCTTGTAATTATAAAATAATTATTAAATACTTGTGGTAATTGTTTGTTTTGTTTTGTTTTAATTAAACATAATGTTTAGATGATGATACATATTTAGTACACTTTTTTTAATCCTTCAAAGAAGTTCAATTCACATATATATTGGATGAAAAAGAAAACATATATTTTACAATTTATATTCTCTTCATTCAGAAATGAGAGGAGCTGATGGTGCTAAATATTGGCAACTAAAGGTTACCAACCTGTACTAACGTTTGTGTGTATTATAAATTTTGTGACTCAATATTTTCGTGATCTTGCATTTTTGTCTTTTTTCAAGATTTTACAATAAAAAAGCACAAAGAAAAATGGTAGTCGATAAAAAAAAAAAGGTAGTCGATAAAGAAAATTGTGATTATTACACTTGTAATTCTACTTTTTGTTCAATTTTTTTTATGAAAATGTTGTTTAGGACATTCTAAAAAGGATATAAAGTTAAAAAGAATTCAGTATTTTATACGCTTTTGTTTTCTTCCAGAAAGATTCCTAACCAATCATAGCATTAAAAAACAGAACCAGAAAAGCACTAAAACATGAATAAAAGTATTTTACAAGAAAACATAACTCAAAATATATTTAAGCCTGAAATCTGAATTTTAACATGTAAAGAAGAAACACTGCAGCCTAGAATTCAAAATTTTGTAGTGTGATGTAACTTAATGTGAGTTTAATTTTTTACATGATCATCAAACAAGACTTTACTATCAGTGTATATTCTAACCACTATTTGAGTGCAATAATTTTTATGAAAATTAGACAAGTGTAACATATAACTTTTAAATATTCACTATATTATATTCACTGTTCACTATTCAACTTTTTTTCCCAATGATTTTTGCAATTTTGACAATTAGTACATAAACTTTAAGGTATAACCACATATCTTCTGACAGACTGAGGAAGAGTGCTGTTTTATTTTTAAAACATAAAAACCATCAAATCTAAATGAACCATTTCATTAAAAAAATTAAACAGTAACAAAAATGTAAATAAATAAATCCAGCAACTTTTAGTCCATGTAACTGTAATAAACAATAATATATACCATAAAAAACATTTTTGTTTTAACAATATTAACTTACTTAACAAAGCAATTCCAAACACAAGTGTTCCAGTGTTAATAATTGATATGGTTAGCTCTACCAAAACCATAATATGTATAAGTTAATAGTGTCTAAATTGTAACAACATAATATAGTATAACAAGAAAGTCCAGCGTTTTGTGTGAGTCATACAGTGAGAAGCAGCTGTTTTATTGCAACTTACTATTTTAAAAATCTAGTACACTTGGTAATATATATATGAAGAAGATAAAGTATATAATTATATAATAAAGAACATAAATTATTTTTTTGCAAGAATTAATTTGCATACATTGTAGTTGACGTCAAAGTGCTTGAAACCATTACAACTCAGAAGTGGTGTTACATGCTTCTGGTATTACAAGCTCCTGCTGAGCCACCAAACAGAAGTACTGACGAATGTGAACAGTAAATAATAGCTGAGAATATAGAACTATATATTTTATTTTATAATATTTTATATATTTTTATTTTGTATTTCATCACCTTTCTCCACAGGAAAATACTTCAATCTTCTCTAGCTTTGGTGATTACCAAAAATTATAGTTCCACCATTCCTTCCTCCAACCACTGTTAACCTTCGACAAACCTTCAATACTTGATTAGATATACGTATATTTGATACTTGTTTTGATACTTTAGTGTATATTCAATATATATTGCTGTGTATATATCACTATTATAATAACCTCTCTTTCCAATACATTTCATCCTTCATATTATACATACGCGTAATAAATCATTTTTATGATACCATACCCGTTTCAACACAAATGATATGTTAATAAATAAATGCAGGAACTATACTTTAGTGCGAGTATGGGTATTCGAAATTGTGGGTACAGATACATTCAAGTATTTGTGGGTAATAATGCTTTACCCTTACCTGCTCGTAGAAAATTTGTACATGCACACAAAGTTAAACATACTTGTACCTGCAAAAAAGTGCATATATACTTACCCGCAATCGGTACTGTACGTATATATATAAAGTTTTGATGATCTTCAAGTTTGATAAAGACAATCCATTAAGTGTTTGTACCATAAATCCCAATCTTACACGATTTAACAAAAGACCAGTATACTCATTTTAACATTCTAATACTTTTTTTTATACGAAATAATAAAGTCATGCCTTAATTAATGGGACAATTCTTAAAAACCAGTTGGAAGAAAAAATTAATAAATATGATGACGCAATAGTATATACATATATTAAAAGATGCTGACTTAAAAATTTGATCTGCATGCGCTATTTAGTAATCTTTAAACTTGTTTATAATGCCTTTTGTTAAATAAAACAATACAATTAGATCGGAATATGATGGAAAAATAAGTTATCCTCCGTTTTTCCCCCTTTCCAAATTAAAATTTGTATATATTTCTTATTTCAAATAAATAGTTTATATCACTAGAACTTTCAAATGGTATAAAGAAAAAACTTTCTAAAACTTTTGCAACATTTGAGAAGAAGCAGGCTCCTGTTACAAAGAAGTTGGAGAGATGGACATGAGTTGCTGTTAACTGAGTTGAGTTAACTTCATTGAGATTTCTTTACAGATTTTGTTTTGTCAGTGGATTATTAATAACTTATTTATTTTTGAAGGTAAGATATTTCCATAGTCATAAGAAAGAGTTTCTTTTCTTATTTACTATGATATTTCATTGTATCTGAACAAAAATTGCAAAACGTCTGCTGAAAAAATAGCCTAGATCCTTCTACCTTTCCCTATGTCCATATTTAAATGTAAAATGTAAACATGAAAACTGTCAAAGTTTTCAGTGATTCTAGCATTTTAAGTGATTTGAAATTTTACTTAATTCAGGTAGTTGCATTTATCCTTTTTTGTATATGACACAGTTAAAATTGCTACTTTGTGAGAAGTGAAAGCCTGTAATACATCACTAGAAAGCAATATTTCCAATCCACACCATATACACTCTGGTAGTACATAGAAAAGTTTTAATTTCCTGCAAATGTAAAGCACTGTGAGGAATGTTCGAAAGCAGCCAACTGAGGTGTTCTAAGAAATAGGTGTTCTAGAGTAGAATCCTTCCTGGCAAATGGAGGTGTTCTAACGAAATACTCAATTTGATGTTCCTGGAAAAATTTCTTCCTCCCCTGGAAAATTGAGCTGTTCTAAGAAATTATTTTTCCTCTCCTGGCAAAAAGAAGAGATAATTTTGTTCCTGGCAAATTGAGCTGTTCAAAGAAAAAATATTTTTGTGCTTGAAAAAATGTTATAGTTCCTGGCAGATGGAGGTGTTCTAAAGAAAAAAATTAGTTGTTCCTGGCAAATTTAGGTGTTCTAGGAAAATAAAAACGTCTTCCTGGGAAATGGAGGTGTTCTAGAAGACTTCAGCAACTTTGTAACATTCTACTAAAAAAGTCCTTCCTGGCATTTCAGAACACTTGTTTCCTAGAACACCTCCGTTGGCTGCTTCTGAATGTAAAGATATATTTTACCAATACTGATACAAAAATGCTCACATTCAAAGCAACTACCCATCACTGATGCCTAGGGTGACCACTGTAAGAACACTGGCAATATTTACCTCCTAACTTAATGGCCACAACAAATATTTTCAGTTTTCTGCAATCAGAGTACCCACACAAACAAAAAGGACAGGGTGTGTCTTTCAGAGACTGTACTTTTTTTTATTATATGGAAATGGACAGAGCCTATGTTTTTGATAGCTGTAAAAAAAAATTATAATATATACTAAAAGCATTTTATTTAAAAACTTTAGCCTTTAATAATTAGTTTGTTTTGTACTAAATAATTTAAGGAAATTTCTCTGAACCTGAATTTCCACTTTGTCTCAAAGTTATTTGATGTTTACAATCTCAAAAAAACCATGAACAAATCATACTTTTTCTGTCACTTTTCATCTCTAAGCCAATCTGAATTGAAAAAACATGATTTTGTGATAAAATGCGCACAATAATAGATGTAAGTGGAAATCTGGCTTGAGGACTGTGTGTCGTTGTAATAGATGTCTCTGTTATTTATCCCAGTTAATTCAATTCTACAATCTCTGCAGCAGATAAATTTTTACTTTGAATAGAATGATATGGAAAAAGTACCGAAACACAAGGAAATTGATTAAACATTTCCATGAAAAGTTATCGCAAGTGTGAATTAGTTGTATACAGGTGCTAATCTGATGTTTTAAATTGAGTTAAAAAGGTCAAAATAATGTGGTTTATGATTGGTTTAGGCAATCTAGAGCAAAAAAATGGCCAACATATACTTAGGAATTTAGGGACCTTTATCACAAATGTATGTTAAATAATCTCACATTTTCATTAGCTTCAAGGTTGGAAAGTATGTGTCTAGTCACAGCCAATCTATATATAAAACATTTTTAACTTATGAAGAAATTATAATCTATGCCTAATCTATATGTATAATCATAATCAATATTTCATGATGGATATAACATATAATCATTAAGAGTACAGTATTTCTTAATTCTGATGGGCTCTCGAGTACAATTAATTGTTAAACTGTACTGTAAACAGCAAAAATGTAAAAGGAAGACAAGTGCAGAAATTATTTCGACACTAACTGTGCCAACCTTATATATATATTTAAAAAATAAATAAATTAAAAACAGATAAAAACACAATTTCTTAAAATAGATACTTCGACATTTACACGTCTTCCTCAATACATCATATATATATATATACTATCTAGACGTCATTTGTACCTTACAAGATCTGGTCTGTGATTTTACTTCTTTACCGTAAAAAAAAATACAAAATACAAAAACAAAACATAGCATCAGGAAGTCAAAAATCAAAGAAATATATAAATAGGGAAAATAAACAGATTTGTTGAATCTAGTTGTACTGAAATACAATTTAAAATTTATCATTGTTTAATACAAACCATTTGGTGAATAATTGCCTTCACTTTGGTACGAGGGAGATGAGAAGAACATTAAGTCTTCTATTCAAATTTTAAATTTTAGACATGGACAGTCTGGCCGTAAGGTTCTATCTTAAGCCAGGAATACACTGTCATGTTTTATATGACATATGATCATATGAACACCTGTCATATATTCATATGTGTAGTTAATACACACGTTCATATAATTTTATGTTGTTTCTATCAAATGTTGCTTAATCTTTTGCAAAAAACTTGTTTACATTTTCTTTGACACTTCGGTATAGGAAAAATACGCATTCTGATTGGTTAAATACATAATTTAAATGGAAATGTATGATCATATATATATGAAGAAACCAGTTTTAAAACATATGATCATATATATAAATATTATCATATAATAATACATCAAATTTGTATGATCATAGAGTATATGATGGTATATGTCATAAAAAATATGATCGTGTATTACCGGCATTACACCGAGTGACTCACGAAAACTATAAATGGGGGATTGAACTTCAAGGCAAGAATAATACAGCCCATAATGCATGCTACTGGTGACTAAAATGTTTGAATTATATAAAAGTCGAAGACCAGCTGAACTCGTATACACTGGTCCATTATATCTTGCTGTTATCGATAATCCAAATTCTATACATACAATCAATTCAATGTTAAAGTCAATGAAACAGCTTTCACCATTAAATGATGTTTGTGCAAATGAGAAGATCATTCTGCATGAAAATAACTGTTCATGAAATGAAAAGCTCAGGTTTCCACAAGTGCAAAATTAAAAATGTAACTGTACTTTCCATGTACAGTACTGGCCATTCTTGTGAAAAATATCAAATGTATGCCATGTCAAATGGCATTTCTTCCGGGATTAAAAGGTAACCCATGTTATTAACAATGTTGAAATCGAGTATCTCCTGTAAACTTCTCATTCGGTAGGGAATTGATTGGAACATATTACCTCAACAACAACAAACCAGGTTTTTTGCTCCTTACAGTGGTAGCAACTTTTATTTTAGTAACTATGTGTCTGAAATCCTCCAAAGAGATGACGATTAGTCATAATCAGTGATTCTGATGATTCACAACAATAGCAATTACTTGAAACAATGTTTTATAACTTTACTGTTCTATGACCACAATTACTACATGTTGCTATACTTGTTCGAATTTACAGAATAAAATTTCAAAACATGTTCGATTTTTGAAGTTGTGATGAAATGGTTTCTTCCACCGTATATATATATACCTGGTTTCTTTACCATCATTTATGGTAATTACTCCTCGCTTCATTTATTATTAACACAAGCAACGAAAAACGTATGATGTTAATGCGTGACCTATATATATAACAACAGGCATAAGCTTTCATGAGAGTGTGAAGACGAAATACAAGCAAGTTGCTCATTAATTAAAAATATATTTAAAAAACTTACTTCCTCATTAAAACTTTCTTTCTGATCTTTTGTCATTATATTTTATCATCAAAAATAGAATCTCTGCCACACATACTTTTGTAACTATATATATGCCTTTTAAATTTTGGATTCAACAGAGGAGAGATGGCATGTGTTTATATATAGGTAGCTAGCTAGCTAGTTATATAAATTGTGGTTGGCTATAAGTGACGCGATGAAAACATTATATACATTTTCATCGCTTTTTCGTCACTTGTGTTAATAAGTGATATGAAAAAAGTTTATTTTTCATTTGTTTTTTTCATGGCAGTTAGCTAAGTCAGTAAGTAGCTAGCTTTGATGGCATTAATGGACCCACTCTATTCCAAACTTCCTTCCTCTACTGCCAATAAAACTGTAGCTAGCTATCTGATCAGATTAGTAAACACCATTTCCATTTTTGTTGACTGGTGTAATAAAATAATAAAATAAGATGGCTTCCGAGTTATAAATACTGATGGTTATAAATACTGATGATACATACCTAGGTTACTCCGGATTGCCTTTATGACAACTCTTGAACCTGTTGTATATATGTGCGTGTATGTTTATTGTTCATAAAATACAACAAAAACATACCTCCTTTTTTGTTCTTCCTTTAATTTGATCTCTCGCTCTCTGCT
Organism: Bythotiara depressa; assembly: GCA_027564595.1. NCBI lineage: Eukaryota > Metazoa > Cnidaria > Hydrozoa > Anthoathecata > Bythotiaridae > Bythotiara > Bythotiara depressa. The sequence goes on along the minus strand of JANTOQ010152039.1, from coordinate 2,526 downwards.
GGCGGCAGCATCATCAGGCGGCATGTGAGTTTCCACTTCGCTGTCAGACAACTCTCACTGTCACGCAACTACATATGTTTTTCTAAGTGCCAAGCATAAAAGTTTAATGAAAGAATGGAACCCACATCAAAGAAATCTATTTCAACTCCAAGCACTCAAAATAGTAAGATATCAACAACAATCATGTTTTTATCCCTGACAAAAGCATGTCATTGGCTCGGTCTTCTCTTAACTTATTACAAAGATTACGGCAGCCGGACATTTGTATTAAAGGAACGACTATACATTCAATAATTTCCCATCACCTGGTAAATTTTAAAAAAAGTTACGTGCATGCGGTTTGTTCGTTCGTTGGTCCTCGATTTGAGATTGAAAAGTTTTGTTTTGGAAATAGTTTTTGGTTGATAAAAGTTATGTGCGGAAGACCGTGCTGGGTATTTGTGCCTTATGTCCTTAAAGTTTCTATTGAAATACTGGGTGCTAATTTATTTTTGACTTTATACATAAAAACAAGGGTTTGATAAATATTAAGTTGATAGATATTAAGAGTTTTTAATTTAATAAATAGAGGTTTGGGTGGAGTTTGTTTATCTTCACCAAAGATAATTCTAATAGCATGTTTTTGTTTATTATACAACTTTTAAAATTTATTTCGATAGTAGTGATAGTGAGTATATTTTACGTGGCTAGCCTCCGTAATTTCGAGGCATATAGCCTGTCTATTTTTTCCAGGAGGGGCCACGCACGAAGTCCTTGGATAAACCCACCCATGTATAAGCCCACCCATAGATAAGCCCAGGTAGCGAAATCTGGAATAAAAGACATGTGATTTAAAATATGATTGTTTTCTCGTCAGGATGATGATTATACAAGTGATGATGAATGGCTGTTTTATATGTAGTATTGTTTAAGTCACTTGCTTGAATCGTCTCATTTAAGAAAAAACACTGGAGTCGCAAACCTGAAAAGCATTGTTGTCAGGCGCGTATTTAGAAAATCGTGTGACTGGTGACAAATTTTATAGTAACTCCTAAACAAATGTCGCCCACCATGGTTGGGCGACGAAGAAGATATTTCGTTCCAGATCACCTAAAACGGACATCAACCATATTGTTTTGACTTTTTAATTTAATTAAAAACAAAGTGTATCTCTGTATTTCTTTAAGATTGAGACGCCGACCAGTGGGGTTTGGGACATTTAACTTTCTAAATATCCAGGGGGCCCTGCCAGAGGTCCGGAAAATGCAATTTTTTTACCATTCAATAATAAATATAAAGTTACGCCTACTCCTAACACAGTGGAATGAGTGCATGTTGGAGAAACTGTTCAAACGAAAAGAAATCCAACAGCAGAAATGCTGTACTAAGTTTAAAAAATTATATCCAAACACCTTTCCCTTTCTTTCGTTATCAAAACAATCGCCGCAAGGTACAGGGTAGAACGATCGGGTTTTAATCTACTACTATTGAATTTTCCATGAACAACATGCAAACCTCAACGGAATACACGCGATTCTTTATTCTTATCCTCACCAAGTCGAACAGCCGACAATAAAGTATAAGCCACTTTGTCAGTTCTCTCACTCATGCTCCTTAAATTCTCCTTTTCTGTCTCTTTAATATTTTTATAAGTGTCTCAAAAAGTTTAAATAAATCGGTTTCATTAGCTGCATTTAAAACGTTATTCCTAGCTTCCTCCACTAGTTTGTCCGCTTTCATGTTTGCACACTGCGCTCCTCTTTTAGAGGTTTTTTTTCTATGTCTGAACATTCTGTATACTCGAAGTGATGACTGTATTACTCGAATTGATGCATTTTTAAATATCAACCGATGACTTTTTTCAATTCGAACTATTGCCATATTCGGAAGTCATTTGTTTTAAAAACAAAAAGAAAGGTCTCGTAATTGCAATATTTTGTTAATATAACCAATCAGCAACATCATAATAAGCAACCAGAAAGCGCGCAAATTTAAATAAATGGTAAAAGGCAACATTAGTGAGTTAAAATACAAAAGTGAGTGAGTGTTAACGTAGTCTGGTAAACTAAGTTCTTTTCTTTTCTTACTCTTTATTTGATCTTGTTTTGTTGTTTGGTACAATAAAGAATATAAACGTTGTAATGAAAGATTTTCGCAAGTATTGTTTTATTGATTATTTTATTATGTAAGGGAACATATTTATTTGGTGTTTCTGACTGGTGTAAAGCAACTAGAAGCTCCACTGTAAATACGCGCCTGGTTGTTGTTCTTTAGTCTTTCCACGGTGCCCATGTATAAGTCCATCCATAAGCCCTGGGCTTATACATGGCAGTTTACGGTATGTCAAACATTCCTTATATATATTCAAGCTTTTGATATATATATTCAAACATTCTCAGGGCCGCCGAACCAAGTTCTGAACTGGGGGGGGGGGGCAATGCTTAATGAAAAGGGCATATATACTGCAAACCAATAAACTTTGATTTCATCAGTGATCAAACACATTTTTTTCAGTAGTAAAAAACATGGTTAAAATGAGATTGTTAT
>JANTOQ010152038.1:13140-24954 GCA_027564595.1 Bythotiara depressa | reverse complement strand
AAAGCACTTTTATAAAAAATAAATATTAAATTATAGTATCGATATATGTATAGAATCAGTAGATGATAAGTTATTTTACCGTCAGAGGTAACCTTTAATCATTTATTGCTTTCTAAATATGACATTTCAGTAAATTCATTTATAGTTTATGAGACAGGTGTTATGTCCTGTGAGCCACAAATGTAATTTTCAATCATAATTTTGGTCAACACTCAGGTTATTATCTTATGAAAATATCTGAACACTTTAGAATGTTATTAATATCTGGGATAAATAAACATTTCTTCCAATCAAATTTTTTGGTTCCCTTGATGGCCTTAATATCCTGGTTTGATTATGTAATGCACAGTGTAAGTTACATTTAGCACTTATAAGAAGTAGGAACTAATAATAATTTCAATAAAATGCGTGAATATTGCTAATTTGAATATTTTAACTTAAAGACATAAAAAGGGAAGTAAACTTTTGAAAATAAAAACATATCTACTAAAAACCTTGTTTCAATTTCACTATTTATTTCTCTTACAGAGAAATAAAATACCCATTTCAGAGAAACAAAAAAACTAACTTTGTTTAAACTCAAAATAAGAATTAATATTAATTTCCACAGTAAGAAAATTTAGGGAGTGGTGTAGGTTCAAGGGTGGATATTACTCATAACTATATTAATATATGGGGTGCTTATGTTGGAGGGACTTAATCAAAGATTTGCAGTCGTACATATTTTCCACACAAAAGACATAATATTGTATGGCAATGGCAATGTTTTATGGGTGGCAAAATGTCATTATTTCTAAAAATGTTACATGGTGAATATCAATAAAACTTCAATACAATTGTTAATACATAAGCCTGCCTCCTGGTTATATTAAACTTCTCATTGGAAACCTTTCTAATTTTATGAGGAACCAGGGGGTCTTGTCAGCATTTACCAAATTTATTTTTCATTATATTTCCAATAATTAACCCCCTGGAGAAAGCAAAATAGCAAAGAAATAACCAATGATTTGATTCTTTTCTGGGGGTCACTATGCATTAACATAATTATTAGTACTCTTGTTCGAACATGATGTTTTATTTAGTTGATATACAAGGTATAATAATGATTATGCAATCAACAACATTTGGTGAGCACTTGCAACAAGTGTATACAAAACAACTTATTAATATAAGTTATGCAAGTTAAGATTTTAAGCCCACCAATATTGAAGTAACAGTTTCCATTCTTTAAGAGTAAAGTGGTATGTGGCTTTCCATCTTTCAATGTTTATCTACCAACAACAGCAACATACTAGCTAAGATTTATATGTTATTTATATGTTATTTATATCTTATTTACATTGGTGAAATTAATTCATGTTATGTACATTATACATAATTTAGTTTCTTGGATAATAGTCATATCTGTCTATGTATATGTCAAGTCTTACAATACTTACAAAAACAATACTTACATAGATATCATAAAACCTATTTGAGAAGAACATGAACCCGCCTGGGATGATAATGCGACCATAGCTGCCATAGCTTCTGTGCACAGTTTTATCATCAACAGATAGGCCATAATCAAAGAAAGTGTTAACTAAAAAAATATAGGTAATATTATACATGCAGTCTGGTGACTTGATGGAGATAGACAATTGACACTATAGGCAGTTGGTGTTTATAAAATATGATTTCTACAAGAAAGTGATTGGAAGGACTATGAAGTGACTTTTATATTATATACTAGTGACCTTTATCAAAGGTTTGTTTGTGTATTTTCCATCATCTTGTGACAGGTAAGTATAAACATAAAAATACATATATTTTAAAGGGGAACTAATGTTTAAAATTCACTTGCAATTTTCTTAGCCTAAACTAAAGTGCTTTAAATATGCTGCTCCGTGTTTTTTGTGGTGTAAGAAAAATGAGTGGTTCAAAAGTTATCAGTTATTAAAATTTTGGCTTGAATAAGTGAGGAGTCAGTCTTGGGTAAACAAGATTAGGTTCTGATGGAGTTCTTCTGATGATGTCATAAAGGCTTTTACATATAATTAATAAAAAGAATGGAAGATAACTTGAAAACCTTTGAAGCATGATTAGTGAAACTTTGCACTATGCAAGTCCTTGTTAGAAGACACATGCTGAGATTTTGTGTAAGTCACATGACTACAATAATCACTAGTCCCAGGTTCCTATTGTTTTTCCTAAAAATGTGAATAATATGAAATGCTAATGCTAATGGGTTCCTAAAACTTTGTGCAACATTTTAAGACCAAAAGAAGATGCATTATTAAATTATCAAGAACAATAGTGAAAACAAAAGGGGCCTGTGTTAAGCATCTTCATAACTGTCAGCTAAGGGAAACCCCAAATTTGGAAGAGCCAATCAGCATGCACTACAATGTTCCTCAGAAACAAACATAAGTAACCTAGTCAAGAAGTGAGAAAAGTTTACCTCGCTATAGGTGTACACTTCAAATGTACTACAATATGTCACAAACAGTTTTTCTACAATGTTTATAGGTATTTGGGACCTTTGCCTTACGTTTTATATTTAAAAATCATTACATATCTCAGATATATCAAAGATTATTACTATGAGAAGTGTGACCTACTATAAAATTTTCTATCACTTTGACTAACAAAGTTAAGCAATTTAGATAGATTTAGATAGCAAGTTAGATGGTACCTTCCTTGCAGGTGTTTATTTTAAGAAAGTGCTGCCTTTTAACAGCTGGGAGCAATGTTAATAACAAATGAAGAGCACATGGTTAAGACAGGGAATGCAACATTAAATAATCTGCAGATTTTCTCCCTCCATCCTTTCTTGCTAATGCATGACCTCATTGTTTGAATGTTTGTAGGCTTTCAAATGTATGATGGTTGTAAGCACGTTAAAATTTAATAAAAAATACTGTTCATTTTTAATTTGGGTACGTCAGGCCAGGTTTACATAATTTTCCCATATTTCTACCTAAGAGATACATGATAGAAAGTAAACAATCAAGACACCTAGCTGTCTTCTTTCACTCCTTCATTATTGGGTTTGTATATTTGGAAGAGAGAAGTATGTGATTGTTGCTAAATACACATTTGCATATTCTTTCTCCTCCTTTTGAAGTAATGCTTTCGATTTTATTATAACAATTGTTATCCCCTGCTACTAAAGGTTTCTAGGAATATACAATATATATTATAGAAATACATATATCTTTTGTCTACCTTGCTGTATATGCATTATTATACTAAGTATATACTAAACTTTTATGCATATTTACACATAATAATAACTCACTTTTCTTATTGGCATATTCTGATAAACACAAGACCTGTAATTTCTCAGGAATGTTCCTTTATTAAACTGTGAAAATCATAAATTTGGCAATAACCACAACATTACCTGGTTTCATTAAGCAATTGTGATCTGTTAAAGAAAACACAACTTTCCCATAATTTAACAATGTTTCTCTTGTAGCATTGAATATCTTCCAGTTACAGGAATTCTCTTCAAATCCTACTACACCCATTGGTGCATCTAAACGTTGGTAGCAGTAGATGGCATATGAATGACTTTCATTTGATGCAATTACAGCTTGAAATGTATTTCGCTATATAAAAGAACAAATAAATTTACCTCAAAATCATCTACATTATTGATTTAATCAACAAAATCAACAAAATCAACAGATTCCTCAATAAAAATAAAATAAAAATAAATCCAGACATAGCTTAATGTAAAAAATAAATATTCACTTTGGGGGGGGAGATGAGATATCATCATTTTAAACAGGAAAACTCATTAATTGCTATAAACATACCTAAATAAATGATAAACACACAATAATTCTCTAATTTAGTACATGAATTTGCAGTATTACAAGCCTCTCATTGAGTAAACCCACAGGCGTGTGAAGAATAGCACGCCTCAAAGCTTGTAGGCGTGCTCGACTCTCACAATCTTAACTTCATTTTCAAGAAGATCTTTACAGCACGCAATAAGAAACATGCGGCAAATATTAATATAATCATGGGTGTATAAGCGCTTATATGTCCATGATATAATATAGCAACATGCTAGACTTTTGTTATTCAGTAATTAACAGAATTATATGTTTACCGAAAGTATGTGTATAAACATTAGACATTAATGATTCTTAACAAGTAATTTAATTTCTTAACTATCACGGGGGTAACTTATAATATAATTTTATTTTGAAGTTTCTTATTCATGAATTAACGTCACATGAGTGCATATAAAATCTATTTATTTTTTAATAAACATACCCCCATTTGAGACAGTTCAAGGAGACGCACGTGCATATTTTTCTTTTTATGATAAACACGCCTCTTGCGTCGTGTTTCAAGAAATAGAGAAGCATAACAATAATTGTTCGATTATTATCATAGTGAGTTAATATCTAAGGTGTTATGTACTGGTACTTATAAGTAAAAGAAAACTAACTTTAATAATGATAGTTATGTGAGTGATAAATAACGTTACTTTCCATTTAGTACTTAGTAATTTTAGAGTGTGGAATATGAGTTCCAGGTGTGCGATGAAAAGCACGTCTCAGAGCATCATGGCATGCGATTGCACACATCTCAATGAGGCTTGGTATTATATTGTACCTATTTTCACAGTGTGAACTGATAGTAAAATACTGGAATGACTTTGCACTTTGATACATGAGATCATGCTATAAAATTATTATGTATCTTTTTAGTGTAAGTGTGATTCTTTGATTTTATGTGAATATGTAATGCAATGTCAAACGCCTTTGATTTTGATGTGATAATTTGTAGTGTAACTTTGTAACTTAATATATTAATTTGTAATGTTGGAGGTCTATGATCAACCCTTAAAATTAGGGTTATTTAGCGTCAGCAACCAAAGTGCCGATGCAAAGACGTCCATCTCCAATTTGCGTCGGCACTAACGTCGGCAAATTTGTAAATGGCTTGGATGGTATTTATAAAACTGAATGTGAACTTGTAGGTGCATATCAAGAAATTCCTGTCATTTAAAATTGCTGTAAAACAGTTTTATGGTGTAAGAAACCTACCTTCGTGGTACGTAAAATCGTGCTAGAACAGTTTTTTAACGTTAGAAATCTTCATTCGTACCACGTAAAATCGCAGTAAAACCATGTGTTAACACTAAGAAACCTTCATTCATGGAAAGAAAAATCGAAGTAAAACAATTTTAACGGTAAGAAATCTCCGTTTGTAGCACATAAAATCGCTGTAAAACTATGATTTAACATAAGAAATCTTCGTTCGTGGCACGTAAAATATAAGCAAAACCGTTTTTTAACGTAAGAAGTCTTCATTCGTAGAACGTAACGCCGCGGTAAGACCATGTTTTAACGCAAGAAACCTTCGTTCATATCATGTAAAATCACGGCAAAACAGTTTTTTAACGTGAGAAATTATCGTTCGTAGCACGTAAAATCACTGCAAAACTATGTTTTAACGTAAGAAATCTTCGTTCGTGGCACGCAAAATCTAAGCAAATCAGTTTTTTCACGGTAAGACCATGTTTTAACTTAAGAAACCTTCGTATGTGGCATGAAAAATCGAAATAAAACAGTTTTTACGATAAGAAATCTTCGTTCGTGGGACGTAAAAGTGTTGCCAAACGATGTTTTAACGTAAGAAATCTTGTTTCGTGACATGCAAAACCTCGGTAAAATATTTTTTTAACATAAGAAATGTTCATTTGTAGCAAGTAAAATTGCTGTAAAACCATGTTTTAACGTAAGAATTATTCGTTCAGATCATGTGAAATCGCGGCAAAACAGTTTTTTAACGTAAGAAATTATCGTTCGAAGTACGTAAAATTGCTGTAAAAAAAAGTTTTAACATAAGAAATCTTCATTCGTGGCATGTAAAATCTCGGTAAAACAGTTTTTAACATAAGAAATGTTCGTTTGTAGAACATATGATTGCTGTAAAACCATGTTTTGGCATGTTTAAAGGTTCGTTTGTGTCAGCGTGCGTGATGAAGTAAACAGAGCGATTAAACTGTTGAAATGTCCAATTTTCAAGTAAACTTTTACGATGCCATTAGAAACTTGCATCGGCAAAAAAAGTGCCGACGTCAAAAGACATTTGACTAGTTTACGTCTGCTTTTTCGTCGGTTTTGCCGAATGCTGATGCTAATTTTAAGGGCTGTATGATTGTAGCCATTTTCCCCATCTGAGATTACCCTTTACACTAACTAGTGACAATATCAAACTTGCTAAAATATGTAATATAAGCATTTTCCTAAATGAAGAATCCAATACACTGAAAGTTTTAGTGGTTATACACAAGACCTTTCGAAGTCTTGAGGAGAAGAGAAGAATGTTTGAGATTTTCTTTTATGTAATACCATTTAATGTTGTGTGCAATAGTTATTTAATTATTATCCAACAAAATGATATTTTTTACTAGATATTTATTGGGGCAGTCTAACATAAGTGAAATCTGGCATAATGTCCAAAGTTTTTTGTCATGAAAATATCATCCTGGTATTCATGTAAAATATTCAAGGATTTTTCTTTAAATTGGCCTTTTTTCACAAATGGTTTCCTGAAATTGATTTGTTTTACCAAGGAAATATAAGAATTAAAGCTTTTGTTTCCTTGATTTTACTTAGGTGTTTAATGATAAACCCTCTGTAAGGGAGAGTGAACATAAAATCATATTTTTGCATGTGATATTTTTTTATACCTTCCATGCATTATTATATTCAACAATATGGTAGTGAAATGAATTGATGGTAGTGAAATGAATTGATGCAAACAAGGTAAACATGTGGGTTTAATCTTGTTTCTTCCTGTATTTATATAATATATTTTGGCATGAATTTAAGAAATTAATATTTTTACTTACAACAGAATGGTGTTACTGATGCTTTTTGTGCAGAAGTATCAGTTATTTTCTACTCTCTGAAAGATTGGTGACACTGCTAGTAGCATGGTATAACAAGTTCCAGGTGGAGGAGGTAAAAGTTTTTATTTTTTTAATGGACTTGAAATGCCCTTGTCTGCTAATTTACTATCTCAACATTGGCCATAGAAACTGTTCTTATTAGAATCCCCTTTATCAAGGGAGCAGGCAATATAACCACATTTGTAGCATATCTTATAGATTTATTTACAAACATGGATTAACAAAGATCAATCAAAGTACAGTTGAGAAGAAACCCAAAGGTAAATTCTCAACCAGTTATATACTATAACATGCTTCACATATAAATTATTTTCCGTAACTTTTACTGTAAAAAATACAGAAAGTATCCTTTCCTTCATCCATAACTAATAAATATGATTACAAAGTATTAAATGTGTTTTTAAGCAAAATCTTTTAATGTATGAATAATGATTTAGTTAGCCAATGTTTTAATTGGCATTTTAGTACTGATATATTTAATATTTTAAGTGACAATAACTCATCCTCAATAAGTTCAGATAAATGCAAATATATTTTTTGGGAATATGTCATCACAAATTACTACACATCTGAATGGTGTGCGTGGGTGGAAGAACATAATGTGGAAAGACACCAAATTACAGAAATATATTCATGTTTCCTTTGTAGTGATCTATAATTTTGACATGAAAATGCTTAGGTAAAAATTTTATATTATACAGAAAATTCAATGATAATCCGTGCATTTTACCTAACTGATGAAACCAAATCTGAAAATATTGTAATTCGTATCATTATATTTAAAGTATTACAAATGTGGTAATAATAACGCTGTGGCCGAATGTTTTCATCATTCAGATCCATGCCATGATAAATATATCATATCATTATGTATTACAAACTCCTTGGTTACACAAAATGATTGCTAATAGTGTGTAAACCTTTTTGAAGCATAAATACCATATAAAGGAATTTGTAAGACTTGTTATTTTTAAATGTATGAGACCCTTTGCAGATTGCAATTGTCACTTTTGGCATGGAAAACGTTTAAGTATATTCTATAAAACTTAAATTTTATTTAAAATGTCTTGTGTAACACCTCGATGATTTAAAATGTAAAGAAATCTTATAGGGTGCACTACCTCTAAAATATTCAATGTTTATTGATTTCTTGTTTATCCTCTTCTTATCAATTTTCAAAAGTATTTCACTTTTCATCTCTACTTACATAAAGTACTATGTTTCCCAATTGTAATGAGTTTTTGCTTCACCTATTTTTCATCAGAATGGTGGTTAGACCACACTAACTCAATTTGCCATTTTATAGGTCCGACATATTTTATATTGATTGATCAATTGGTCCCACCAGTACGCTTGTACTTGTAAATATCACTTAATTGAGCAAAACAGAGGTGGAATTAAAAGGAATTTGTTTTCAATGCCATTGATATCAAAAGTTGGTAGTGTACTCACTCAATAGTTGAAGTTCTACATGAGAGTGACTATTTTGTTTATCGTGTTAATCATGTTATCACACACAGCTTTTAGAATGGCTTTCAAAATAAATTCCATTTAATGCCAGCTCTTTTAAGCTCAATTAAATGATTTTTACCAGAACAAGATTACAGGTTAGACCGAATTTCTTTTCTAATAAGTCTAGTAAAATAATTTAATGGAGATGCTATTGTAAATAATAGTGTATTATCAAAACTTATAATATAAATACACCACAGATAAAAACATTATTACAAGCGCTGTCTGGACAATTTGGTGGTTTTATACGAGTATTAGACCTTTGTAATTTACATGGAAATGTTTCAAAATAAATCAACATTTAAATATATTCAGCATTTATAGAAGTTGTTGATATCACTCAAACTGTCAGGTTTTTCAATCATTTTCATGTACATGTATATAGAGAAAATATAATATCCAAGTGACAACAGAAAGAACAAATCAACCAACCAATCAAAAGACAGTTCATATTTGGGTTAAAATTATACACAAAAAGAAAACTTAGGTATGGTTGTAATTCATGACTTTGGATTTAACAATAATGTAATTACCTAACCAATTAGGACCACTATAAGTAGGAACTAAACCCCAGGTAGTAATGATGAGATATAATCCACAACTTTGGATTCTACACACACACAAGACAATTAATATACAAAATTATCTACCATATTAGGATTATCATAATAAGGAACCAAATCCCAGGTAACTATGATTAGATGATTGGCTGAAAATGTGCCTGCAGAACCAGAGTCTTTCTGGTTAACATCAGCTGATGCTCGGTTGAGTAGTGAAGGATCAGTAGAGGCTCGATAATAAATATTTCCAGCATGTGTAGTGTTATAATCCATTGCATACACAGCTAATGTAGGATTTTTACTTTCCCGAGGTAAATAGAGGTCTGGTTCTCTATCTGAACTTTGCACAGTGATATGCCCATTGATGTTGATCTAAACAAGAAAGACATATGGCTTGAATGTCTGCTTTTTCCTTATTAGGTATTTATGTATTGTATCTGTACAAATATCATGCACAGGAAAACTGGTTAGGTTGATTTACTGTCCTCATGTGAGAGAAATCTGTATTGGTTGAAATGGCAAAAAGAATCACGCATAGTACTTCAGTCTTGCACCAAAGACAAGACTGTTCAGATAGCAGCAGTTCCATTTGTGATAATGGAAGACAGTTGACGTGGTCCCATATAATGTTACAAAGGTTTAGAAGGTCTGTCTGTACAAGCTGACACAGCTTGCAGAAAAGACCCACAGATATCATTCATCCCAATCTTTACCATCCTCAATATACAATTAACTAATTTTTAATAATAATGAAATTGACAATTATTTAAAGTGAATGCCTCGTGTGTCATTTCTAAAAGGTAAATACAACAGTTAACCCTTTAATGTATTGTGCCCCTGGAAATAAAAAAAATCATTTGGTCATTTCTTGGCTATTTTGCTTTTTCCAGGGGGTTAATTAAATATATTGTTAAATAAATTTGTTGAAAGCTAATAAGAAACCCTAGTTCCTCTTAAAATTATAAAGGTTTCTAATGGGAAGTTTAATATAACCAGGAGGTATGCTTATGCATTAAAGGGTTAATAAGACCCCCTGGTTCCTCATAAAATTATAAAGGTTTCCAATGGGAAGTTTAATATAACCAGGAGGTATGCTTATGCATTAAAGGGTTAAACATTTGTTATATTTATTTATTAATTGTATCCTATTCATAAATGAGTAAGATTGTGTGTGAAAACTGAATTAATATATTGAAGGGAAACACATATGCAACATTTTTTGCCAAATGTTTTAAAAGTGTTAAAAAATTGAGAAGACAATTACGTTGTAATAGTAATGACCTTGTCATCGAAACAGACTGTCAAAAAGGAACTTTCCAACACCACAGTTCAGCTGTATTTAATGACTTACAAACAAATTTACGGGTTTCACATCTTACAGATTACTTTGTGAAAAAACTAAACAATATTTAATGGATAGCACATTTGCAAGAATATTTAAATAATTACTTTTTCTGTAGAAGTCTATATTAGGGATGCTGTTTATTCTTTCAGCTCATTTCACAGGATTTCACAGGATTTTGTGGAATGGGCTGGTGGGAATGGATTGACAACCTCAATTTATGTCATTGAAAGTACAATTCTACATCCTTTATTATTTTCCCTGGTCAGTTTTGTGTTCTTTTATATGCAGACATTAATAAATATATATATATAATAATTTTTACTATAATATTTTACTTACAGGGCAAAGAGCCATTACTTGTAAATGGTTGTACCCTGAAAATACATTTACTTACCTACCTGCTTACTATTTTACTAATTTTAACTTAACTTAAAAAATAATAACAGTCATATTAATCTTGTTTTTTATATTTTCGGGAAAACTGATGCTATAGTCAAATTATTCCTTTCAAACATAGTCTGCTGCGATATTAACCTCAACAGAGGAATGCTATTTTCAAAATAAAGTAGGAGCGACAGTAGCCAATTATAATTTGTGTACAGTTGCCGACAAATATGTTAGTCTCTCTTCACCTAACCCTATCTTGTAACTAAAACATTACTTAAGGTGTCCCTGAGACCTTCCATTTTAAACAAATATTGTAGAAAGGGTAAACATTTTTCCAGGTCTATCCAAACAATTCTGATTCTATAAGGGGAGGTTATTTGTACAACAAAGATGTTGCATTATTCCTATACGTTTTGATTTTGAGCATATAATATTTTAGATACAAATAGAAATTATATACAAATCTAAACTAACATAATAATATACAGTTAGTTTTGTGGATTATTGGCAGATGCTTCAGATTTCTTTCATAAATACTTCCTTGTGTGCTTTTTTTATTGAGTTTGTTATTTTTAGAGAACATAAACATTGAAAGAAAAAACAACACTCCATAGAAAACACTAATAACACATGTCACATGACACACATGGGTACACGATTGTGTTTCTCCACACAATGCTGGTCATAATATGTTGAGACAATGTGCCATATCACCAAATTACTGGTCAACACGTTTTGTGAAAATTTCAAAATATATAAAAATCCTAAACTATTTCAGTTTACCAATTACTTATATATCCTCAATTTCATAGGTATTGAAAGACTTAGGATCTTAGGTGCTTTGGTACTGAAGTATCTATGATGCTGCAACACAGGGGCAAATTGAGGGAATCTCTCTTACCTCCAAATTCAGCCATTTTAGAATATTACAACTTCCTGAAATGCACAGGGAATGGAAGTAAGTACAATTTCCAATGGTTTTTGGTGGTTTGATAAATTTTCATGCTGTATGTACTTGGGATGTTTTCAATTATAGATATGGGAAGACAAAGGCCCTTGGATGACCTTATTTGGAGGGATTATTGACC
>JANTOQ010152038.1:0-13040 GCA_027564595.1 Bythotiara depressa | reverse complement strand
GTACTTGGGATGTTTTCAATTATAGATATGGGAAGACAAAGGCCCTTGGATGACCTTATTTGGAGGGATTATTGACCCTGGATGACACCATGTTATTGTAACATTTAAATGAATTTATTATAAATTTACCAAGAGACCTTGCCTAACACACTATTTGCTAATACCTGTCTCATTAGATACCAGTTTAGTTTAAGGTCCTTTCTATACTCAACTACTTTTATATCCTCAATTCCATAGTTATTGAAAATATTAAAAACATTGAAATGCAATGATGCAACAAGTACACATGGAAATCAAACATCTGGCTTTTTTCTTTAGCAATTTCAGGAGTCATCTATTAAAAAATAATTAATTGATTGATACCACATTTTGGATGCATATCTCAAACAATGCATAAGTGTCAGTCTCAATATGATCAAATCTATGTTTATGATAAGAGTCACGCTAAAATAAATATGTGGTTCACACTACCTGTACTCTTTTTGTTATGAGATGTTCCTTATAATGACATATAATACCTATTTCCTCCAAATAGCATAAAGATAAAAAAAAATCAACAATAACTTACAAAAATTTGCTGTTTCATAGTAGAGAAAAGAGGAATAGCCTTGGAGAGAGCCAAATATGCAAGACTTTTATCATCTCCTCTCGCTACTAAAGCATCATTTTGTTCTGGACCATATGGATAAATAACTATTTTAGATTCTGGATACATACTTCCTGGTGGCTGTCGGTTGCACATTTTTGGTACAGATGTACATTTAACTATAATAGAGAAAAGTAATAAACCGTTCAAGGGGTATTATAGAATTTTAGTAGAGTAAAAGGGAACTTTATGGCATTTTCTCCCTAAAAACTTGTAAAATGTTAAGAAAAATGGAACCTATTCCAGGAATTTAAGATGATATCAATGTCCAATATCTAGACACTCTCCTTGTTAAATTGACATCCTGGCTCCAATAGATTCTCATAATTGAAATCACAGAAAAATGATGCAAAAGGAAAATGTAATTGTTTATTTTGAGAAATATACTTGAAATTGTGTAACTAAAAAATTTGTCTTACCTAAATCTCCAGGAGCAAAATATCCAATACCATATCCACGTGTATCCAAATTATCATAAGTATATGTCGTTACATTTGAGAGTTCTGTGTACCACACCTTGTATTCTGAATCCACAGTCTTCCAATCTGTCCAATATATTGCGTTGTTTACAAACACCATTGAAAAAATATGAGTAGAAGGCATGAAATAGACCACACTTCTACATGATCCATCATAACTAGATCTTGTAATGCTAAAATAGAATCATTTTTATTTCATAGCCAACAAATAAGTATCATGTCACAAGTGTATCCATGTGTATAATTATGCAATGTACATCCAGCTATAGTATACTATGTTACAACTCATTCTTACCTACACAAGAATCACAATTACACTGTTCTTTCTACTATACCATAAATTTATGTAAACAAAAAGGGTTTATGCATGAATTTATTTTGCAAGGCCTCAAAAGGTAGCAAGTAATTTTAAAAAGTGTTTAAACTTGTCTGCTACAAATTTTGTTTATTTTGAGTGATGATGTTGAAAGAAACCCTTGTCCAGCTGTGTGTAACAGATGTAACTTTTAATGGAATGAACATTTTCTCACTCAGTGTAACCCACATAAATGTTTCCATCCCAGATGACCTGTTACACATTCCGGAATTCACTTTTATGCATGCATAAGAGAAAATATTCCACGCATAAGAAAAACAGATTTAGAAAGCAACAGCTTATAATGCATCTGGGCGGAAATCTTATTTCCTGGTTGGTATTTTCTATTGACACACATATGGCTCTAAATATTTACCCGAAGATTTTGATAATAAGTTACATAATTTACTTCAAATCATTGCCGTTAAAGAGTGCATTGACATGGGAGATTTTAATTGCAATTATCAAAAGAAAACAGATAACTAAAAAAATGTCAATAAATGTACATGCATCACATCAGATAGTAATACTTTATTTGACTTAACTCTCTCAAATGCAACTAGAAATGTTTTCTCCATGTCACTAAGCAATCATTAGTTAGTGTCACAAGAAAGATTAATAGTGTAAATTGGGAGCTGAAGATGACTAATGCAGAAACTATCAGCATTACAATCCAACAGACTTGAATGCAGATCTATCAAGTGCTGATTGATCAACTGTACATAACACAAGTGCTGATAGATCAACCATACATAACATAAATGCTGATTGGTCAACATTAGAAAGGTGATGTAAATAGTGCATGTGAATCAATTTATTATTATTATTATTTTGACAAGCATGCACCAATAGTTACTAAAGAATTAATGGTGGAAAAAATCTCCCTGGTTGACTGCAGAAATTACATCTGAAATAAATTTTCAGGAGGACACTCTCCTGGACAGATACTAAAAATCCATCAGTTAGAACATCATGCTAGTTACAAAAAACAAACAATTAAAGTGATAAACCTAACTGAGTAGGAGAACTATCATAAACCTCTTCTCTAATGATCATGATCCTGATAAATATTGAAAAGCATTAAAATATGTTTACCCTAATAAGTCCAAATCAAGTTGCATGCTAAATAATAACATCACATCTTCTTTGAAGTCCATTGCAACAGGTTTTGAAAAATACCTTTCAACAATTGCAAAATCAATGCTACTTATTTTCTTTATGAATGTAAGACTACTCCTGTTCTGAAGGGTCAACCCAAAGGATATGGATAATTTTTTACATGCATGACCATTAAGTAGTTGTCTTAAAAAACTACTGTACCTTCTGTTCATCCATACCATCTTATGCCAACCATACTGTAATTACCAGACAAGAGGTACTAAGATAGGCATAAACCAAATTGTTGAGACATACACACATGCACTTATTTCAGGGCATTGAAGCAGTTCATAGTAGGTAAGCATAAAATGGTATAGGTATGTATTGTCACATAAAAGTGTGTATTGTCACATAAAAGTGGTGTACAATGTATTTAAGAATTACCAATTTCTTCAAAGGAGAAATTTAAAACAAAGGGAAACAATAATTTTCTGCTAAAAACAGAGTAGGACACATACTGGTCTTGTTCAGCATCACCCCAATACAGTGTACGACTAACACGGTCTATAGTTAATGCATTGGGAAGTCCATATCCTGATGCAATGATCGTTTTCTGTAAAGTTAATAAACTGAAACTGTTTATTGTACCATCATGCAAATCAGCTACAAACATGACACTAAAAATAAAATGTATAAAAGATCACACAAATTACAGTTAATAAAACACACATGCACAACAATTATTTGCAATGTGAAAACAAATTATATCATTTGTGAGCAACTAGCCTTCTTTCCCCTTTGCCTTTCATTATATTTCAGAAGCAATCATTCTACAACTTTGATACAGTAACCTTTTATTGGTTATAAATAGATTGTTTATGGAGTTAATAACCATAACATTTGTAAAATAAGTAAATAGAGTGATCAAGATATAGTTTGCTACAAAATTAATGCCAAGAAAAGAAACCATATATAAAACAAATATTGATTGCACACAATTCCTATGTCAATTAAACTGCCCATTATTCATGAGCTCCTTCATGGTTTTTGAATTAAATTTTGACTTTTCCAAAAGACCATAAAAATCAATCAATCAACGTGCATTTATTTCCTGGGAGAAAGACAATAAACTTAATGTAAAATTCAGCAGTTGTTACATAATCTTTAGTGTGAAATTACAAATTTTAATCACAAGCATTCAAAAATTAACTTATTATTGTCACAAGAATTAACAAACCCTTCTATAAAGAAAGCTTTATTTATTTATTTATTTATTTATTCTTCTCTTTTGGTCCAGGAATATGAATATTGTTAATATGCAACATTGAATGCTTGGCTTTGCACCATAAAATATTGAGTCTAGATGTTCTTATTGGTTTCTGCTGACACAGTCAATGTTCTGCACAAAAATCGGAATGTTTTTGATAAGAAATAAAGTCCATATGACATTAGATTATATTCTTCTGAACACTGAGTTGTGATACATGTATTAGATTGATGTTGCTATCTAACATTTATTATCAGCAATAATAATTCTAATTGCCAAATTAGATTATTAAATAAAAAGCAAAGGCAGGAAATTGATTTCATTTATTCTTGGGCGGAGAATATGTTCAACTTTTAACTATTATCTCATACAGTGAATCTGTTGCACATCTTTATTACTGGTGATGTGGCAACACAGAGTGCTGTTTAATACCGAGCCTAAGTACTTGTTTACCAAAATAACCCACAGGTATGTTAAGTCTAGCTGCTACACCAGTTGGTGCTAGGAGCATAACCCTCACTCTGTCATGTTCAGTTATGTGCTACGACAATATCTCTGTGGGTGAATCGTATGTTGTTTTGACTAAGTCAGAGTTTATCAATGAAGTGCCTGTAGAAAAGAAGATGGATGATCATAGTGCAGTTGTTGTGGTGAATGACATGAGACAGGTATTTGTTTTCGGTCAGAATGAAACGCCAAAGTGCATCAGTGAAGATTACTCTCTGGAGAGAGTACAAAAATATTTAGAATAACACAACATATTAATAAAAATCAAATATAGTACCAAGTTTGCAGTAAATTCACAATACCACGTACAATGTTAGTGAGGAACAAATAGAAGAAACAATGCAATTTGTTGTAGTTACAAATGCAACAATTTTGGCTCGCAGTTAATTAACAACAGAAGTTGGCTTCACTGCAAAACTACAATGACAAATATTCCTGGTGATTCACAACTGATTTTATGTGGAAACTATGATAACTAAGTGCTGTTATCTAGCTTAAAACACTGTCATATCATAAAAGGCAGCATGACAGCAGAAAATCAACCAGACATAAAGCTAATTTTGGATGAGTTAACAATATCTGATGCATTTCAGGATTGAAATTTGGCAACATGGTGGATAAGCAAGTGACACATTTGTTGCTAACAAAACATACAACATATCATATGACCCAGTTACTCAAGTCAATGTTAACACTGTTAGTGTTTGGTAGGTGGTCACTCCTACCTATTTTACATCTGCTTTGGTTTTACTTTCTTCAGGCAACAGTTGATCATGTTTTCTGTTATGAGACTGTCATTGTCCCAGACCCATGATCCATACAAGATTCTCATTGTGTTACTTTATTTTTTGTTTTAAGTTTATTATGTACTGGAAAATCAACATTTATTCCATTTATATTTGTAGCCACGTGTTAACTTGGATTAAATTTCATTGAATAAAATTCCTATGAGGGTAAATGCCACAGCTAAGTCATTTTCTGTAAATTATCAAGATATTAGTTGCTATTTTGCTGAAATTTTCCAGGGTTGATTAATTTCTTTATATTCATATAGGGGTGTACAAATATATATGGCATGGTCTACTGTAGCCAAGGATTGATGCTGCAACAGATTTTGTTTGCTACTCTTTGGGACAAATATATTAGGGTTATCAAAACCTCTTGTACCCATATGATACACTTATAATGTTTTCAACGAAACATTTGTTTGTTTAGATTTTCATTACACAGTATTTTCATTCTTTAATCTTCCCCACGCCAGTTTGTTTACACTGATCTAACTCTTTTTGATAAAATAAAAATTATGTGATTAAAAGCAAGCAAGTTTCAAGTTTTAATGATTTATCCCCTACATTAGTAAGCAAACCTAATTTATTTGCATCCTTTCCAGCATAGCACATTATAAACAAACATATGCATCTTGTCTTTGGGATTATTTTGAAATTTTGGATATTTCTCATAGTTATTATATTTTACCATAATGTTAAGCTGCTATGATTAAAGACAATAATGAACAATTTGTATTTACACATACCTCTAACTGTTATTAATTGTCATAAAAAAACATACCCGTTACAAACATCTATAACAATGCCTCTAGGACCTTTCAATTGAAGTATTGTTTGTGCCTGTATCTTGACATCATTAATACCCGTGATTGTGTTAACAGTACCATCTGTTAAGTCTGTGTAATACACCGTATTGGAACGCCAGTGGTATGCAATGCCATCAATGCTATGAGCATAAGCTTTAAAAGGAAATATAAACAGAATTATATCACAATTTTGAATTCAAAAAATGCTCTAACTAATTCTAACTTAGTTAGAGCACACTTTACAGTTTTGTTGAACAAAAGAATATCAAACATCATCACTTTATGGTCAATTAATACAAAGTAAATTAGTTCTTCTGCTTTTTTAAATAAAGAAAAGTCATTGGTTTTGAGAAAATAAACTATATAATAAATTATACTATAAATTAAAAATAACGAAAATGAAGTAAAAACCTAAATAATTAATGAAATGACTATGTAAGTAAAAGATATGTGATGGAGAAGAATGATCAAACACAACAAAAATGATTTCACATTTAAAAGTATAATAACAGTAAGTGGACTGATATTATTAATGATTAAAAATGACAAAATAAAAAGAGTAGTTAGGTTATAACCATGTTTGTATTGATATATATTGATATATGAAGTTATTTTCTTATTTATTCATAAATGTACCAGTTGTGTTTAGAAATGCACTTGCTATATTTATTTTTTAAATGTCTCAAAGGCCACCAATCAATTACCAGACAAAACATAATCATGATTTGCAAATTATTATATTTTTAATCTACTGTTAATCCTTAGGTCAGAGTTTAATACGAGAAGTGCATTTATAGGATTTAATTAATTATAAATTTTTCTTTTTTAAAATTATTTTATGAAGTTATAACAGTTAATCATGTAAAAGCATGTTAGAGCATGATTTCTCGAACATCCACCTAAGTGAAATTGCAAAATGTGAATAATAAGTTATTGCTAATCAGCTCCACCTTATATCAATAACTCGTGAAATTTAGACAGAAGAATGCTTGAGACCATGCTTTAAACTACATTCTTGGTCATAATATTGTGGGTCAAAGTGGCAAAAATTCAAAAATCGAATTCCACAAGTGCTTCAAAAGTGTTCATTGATATAATGAGAGAAAGAATTAAACTTTTCCAGTTTACCAATGGCATAAGACTTAGGATCTTACGTACTTTGATAGAAGTGACAATGACTATGTAGCACGGTTGGACAAGGGGTCCAATTGAGGGCTTAGTGATCTCATAAAATATGTAGAGCAGTGAAATAACGACAATTTTGGATGTTTTTCAATAAATTACAGTAGCATGTGTGATCTCCTATGTGGTTTCACGCCAACACCTAACTTGTGCTCCTGAATTAAATTTGTATATTTGAAGAAACTGTACTTCTTATATTTTTATTTTTATTTTGGCGTAAATCAGAAAAACGGTTGATACATGGCTATAATTATTATTATATATATTACTATATTACAAATAACTCACTTATATCAAATTGCAAACTTACAAAATAGGTAGTGTTGGTATTATTATACATATCTTCTTTATATTTACATAATCTTCTTTATATTTACATATCTTTATACATAAATCAATAGACCAGTTGTAATTTAGATTGAAAAAAAAAAGTCTAGAAATATCTGAAGAAAGTTTATTCTATATGAAGAATAAGTACAACTTTGTGATGTGTAAAAATACAACAGATCAGAGAGAGAGAAGTGGCCCGTTGACAGAACATGAACACAAATATTCACATTATCTTTTTGTTGGAATGCACAATTCATTTACTGCTTGAAGAGTTCTTATAGGCACACCCACTTATAGGTGCCCTATAAATGATCAAAGATAAAAAATAGACAAGAAAATTTGTTTAAATTTCATTCTTTCTTATTTATTCTAAAGAATATCTCTTTCTAAATGTACTCAGCCTTGTCTATACACCTTTTTGGGCCCTTCGACATATAGCAAGGTACTTAGACATGTAGCTGTTGTTATGCTTGTTTTGTATTGGGCTAAACAGGGTTACATCATATACTGTACAAGTAAATAGTCTGTTTTTATAGGTGCAGGTGCATGTGCCTAAAAACACTCAACAACAAAAAAGCCATTTTGCAAAAAAACTGGTATAGAGATGCATGTGGGTTAATAGGGTAACAATATTTACATTCCTTGCTATTTATTTTCTTTTACATTACACATCTGATTCTCGTCAAAATCATAAAACAACCATTAATACCTGTATGCAAGATCCGTTTTCCTGTTCCATCTATGTTTATTGTCGCAATTATTGAAGCTGAACCCATCCTCATAGAATAGATAAGTTTCTGGCGTTGAAAGTCGTGAGTAATATCTACAACCTTTCTTAAGCCAAAATCACTAATACATTTGTGAATGGATACGAAAATGTGACCAACAGTACCATAGTACATAAAATAATTGTACATGCATGTCCTTCCATCAAGATGTAGAGTACCATACCTGCATGAACACCTAATTTCAAATGAAAAATACTTTTCAATTAAGTTTAAATGTTTAACAGAATAAATGTTGCTAAAATAACATTTAAATTTAAATATCTACCAACGGCAGGTCTTAGAGAAAACGAAATCTATAGCAATGAATCTTAACAATAGATTTCCGCGCAAGAATATTTTTTTCAAAAAGTTAATTATTGGAATTATAAAGTCAAAAATAAAGATATGATAAGTTTCTAATAAGAAGTCTCTAATATACAAGAGGTGTTAGCCCCTTAACAGTGTTTGATGGATATATCCGTCACATTTCCAAGTTGCGTTTTTTGCATTTGACAGATAATAATTGTTTATAGATGAAAACTTTAAGTAACTGATTCGGTGGGTTACTGACAAGTCGTGGCATTGATTCGGTGGGTTACTGACAAGTCATGGCATTCATATAAATGTATTTGACCTGAGCAGGTCATAGTATGTTGTTTTTTTTTAATTATGTGAAAGTTTTTTCAAAATAATGAACACAAACTGAGAGCGACCACCTTGAAAATAAACAATGTTAACAGGTGAAAGTACATGTGCTAATATTGTAATTAAATTAAATCTTTTCAAATGTTGAATGTTACTTATCGTTTTATAGTTTTCTATGAAATAATTTAATAAACAAGAGATATCTTAAATGTAAGATGTCAGTGTTTGTCAGTCCAGTATTAGAACTCATAATGATATGATATATTTATCATGTCATGGACCTGAATGATTTAAACGTTGGGCTATATTTCTTTAAGTAAAGGCCAGGATGGGAATAACTAGCTACGGTAATTGACAATAATGACTAGCTACAGGAATTGACAATAATGACTTGCTACAGGAATTGACAATAATGACTAGCTACAGGAATTGACAATAATGACTAGCTACAGGAATTGTGAGATCTATGATAATGTGTTAGTGTCGCTTTTACATTCGAAAAACATTTGAAAAACATTGTTTGTAGAGGTGTGAAGTTTTATATTTTGATCCGAAATTAGAATTGTTCTGCAATTTCCTGTGGAAGTGTGAAGTAATTAAATTTTGATCCTCTTTATAAGTACATAACAAGGATTTTTCAACAATCTCATTTTCCGATGAGAGAAGTATTTTTTGAAACGTTTAAATCATACAGGTCCATGACATGATAAATATATATATCATAAATATGTGTAATAATAATCCATGTGGTAATCTCAACAAATTGATTCCAATTATAAGTGTAGCCATTTTAAGACTTTACATCTACCCTCGTTAGGTTCTACCTACAAGCTGTTACATCAGTTAAATATAGCTTTAGGTTAATTATCTCAGCCAGCTCCAGCTTAAAATTATAATTAACTGCACAAAGTTTAGTTTGCTTAAACACCTGAGGATGGATATAATTATTTAGGGTATTATTTATGTCAAGCAAAGTTGGGGAAATGTAACATGAAATTACTACTACTACAGCTGCTACTTCACGTTATAATTATATAGAAACCTACATACATGCTATAACAACAACTGTTTATATGAAACATGACACCTATTTCAAATCACATTCATATTAACTGTTTACTCTATTGTTTATGTAACATTCTGAAAAAGTCACATAAAATGTACGACTATTGAAACCAGACCGAATAACATCATACGTACTTCACTAAACCATTGACAATTTCACATAAATCCTCACAGTTACCATTATTATTCTGGCATGCATCTAAAATAACAAGATAGAATAATAATATTTCATTGCCAACAGAAACAGTGAACAAATAGTTCCAAATGTTTTGGTTCAGTTCAACTTAAATTTATCTTATAACCTAGATCCTCGAAAAAATAATAAAAAATAAAAATGTTCCATAACAAAAGTCACCATGAAACAACACAAAAAGAAAATATTTTTATTAATCTAAAACAAGTTTCAATGTATTCTTACGTTATCTTCAGTCAATTGGAAACCTTTCAAACTGTTTAGATAGTACAAAGGCTAAGCTTTATTTTTCACAAGAAAACAATAAAATTGTTAAATCACTGCTGAAAAAATTTATGAGCCATTAAATAATATTTCCATTTTCACTAACTGTTGATTAGTCACCAGATGTAACACAGATAAACAGCAGAATTAACTAATAGCGGTAATGTAGAGCTAAAAACAATATAAGTACATCTTTATTTACATCCTGCTAATCTAATGCTGACAAATTTATATGATTAACACATTCTATTTCTTTCTGTTATAATTGATCTAATTACCAGTGTCAAATGATGGCAGTGCCATGAAAGAGCTTATTATTAGCTTGGAATTCAGTCTGAGAAAAATAAATAAAGGGAAATGGCATTAACTTTCACTCACATCAACTGTGGAAAATTGCAGTAACTGACTATCTCAAGAAGATGTAGATAGAATAAAGCAAGAAATAGAAACATTACGATAACAATGAAAACAACGATACAGAAACAGAAGAGATAAACAACAACAATAACGGAAAAACAATAATAACAACAACAAACCCAATAATCAACAAGAAATCTTGGCAAAACATCAACATTGAACAAAGGGGTAATAAATGCATAGAACAATTAGAACTGTAAGAAAAGGCTAAAGCCACACCCATTAAAGAAAAACTTCATTTTAAAAATCCAAACAAGAAAGTGGAAATCATTCTGAAAAAGGTGATGGTTGACATCATTGAATTAATTGAAGCTACTCCATTGCTAAAATCAAAAATGTTACACATGTGTATTGCTTCACATATGCTTGTGCCTTGCTAACAATAAAAATAAAGTAACCTAAAGAAAGAATGCATTAGCAAACCCAAGATATCCAAAAAAATCATGTGACCTATAATATTGGATACTTAATTTAAAATGAAGAATAGAAGATCTCTGAGCAGACATAAGCAAAATATCACAAATGACTTTTAACAAACCCTAGATAAAATCCTCAAAAACAATGCTAGTATGAAAAGAAATTCTAATTTTTATAATCTGAAAGTGTAGCCTTGCCTAATTCATCGGTAAAGCCTTCTGGGAAAGGTAGTTCATTTAATAAATAGGGTCTATAGATGAAATATAGCTCCCTTATTATAGCTGAAGAAGAATTTAGAAGTTGGGCAGAATTCTGGGGATTTCTTTCACTCATTCACTTAGCAATGATTCTTTGATTTATAACCAAATATAATATTTGAACTGCTAGAAACTTAGAGGGGATTTCCCTTGTTTACTCAACTGTGTTGTTGAATATGAGTTTGCCATTCTGGGGCAGTTGAGACATTATTTCCTGAACACGTTTAGACCCCTATGAGAGTTTGAACATCACTCTTGGTGGAACCTATAATTTCCAATATCTTAGAGAAAGTGCCAATTCTTCAACCATGCCCACAAAATATGAATGAATCATACATGAATACAAAACATACTTTGTACATATTACTCGCTGGCTAATAAAATAATATTGATAATATCTCTATCATGGAATATCTGCAATTTTGTCATCATTTCATCTTGTGATTTGTCTCTGTAAGTGCAGAAGAATTAAAGGATAGATTCTATTAATAATGTAGTATAGATTGAACAGCAGTATCATAACTTAACAAACACATAAAACTAGCGACTGTTATACATGTATTACCATATCCATTCATTACTTCACATGAAACTTCCACAAAAGTAGGTTAGGCAAATTAAGTATTTGAAAACAGGAATATCTCTTCAGATAAGCAAAATATACCATCCTGCATACCCTATCAATGAAAATATTTTCTTGTGCATTTCAAGATATTAAGTTCAAAAGTATCTATTATCAGGAACATCACATCAAACTCTTTAATACAACAATATGTGCTTTCATACACATAACAAACACCAATAGGTATAATCACCTTTTTTGGCTTTTAAGTAAAGGAGCAAACAGATTTGAATCACCACAATCACAAAAAAGCTATAGGTGTTTTTACCTGGACATTCTGATGGATTACACTGTTGCCTTTCTTCATGTGATCCTTGACAGATATTTACTTCAATACCATTAGTGTCTCTACACATACGAATCCGTGTTATAAAACCACTAACACCCACTGGGGCACATGAGATGGAACAAGAACTCCATGAAGCCCAATTGGCCCAAGAAGCAGGAACTAAATGAACAAGTCATAACAATAACATATGTATACAATACAAATACTGACACTAAGGACACTACAAACAAAGCAAATAAGTAAGAAGTGCTGTATACATATTGAATACAACAATATATATATATTTATAAAATATTTATACAGGATATGGACATATCCATCAATGTGTGTCTTGTCATAAAATATGATTAGTGAAAAAGTAGTGAATATATCTATCTATGAACATATAAGTAAAAAAGAATAAAATACACTAAGACAAGATTGATACAAACTAAATAAAACATGCCCTTATTGAAGTGAGGTCTTAACAGAGACAGCTATCAATATCAAAAAAATAATGATTAATTGTTAACGGTCAAGTTTTATATGTTACTAGTAAAGAAAGGGCTTGAGTGGATAATTTAATATGACCATAAGTAAATGTTTTGAAAGTGACATAAAAAAGAAGAAGAAAATGAAACTAAAACAAACATACCTTAAGTACTCA
>JANTOQ010151927.1:0-14990 GCA_027564595.1 Bythotiara depressa | reverse complement strand
AAAATGTTGAAATTTCAGCTGTAATTCACTTATCGCATAAACTTTTCTGTTTTTAAGTGTTCAAACTAAATTTTTTTAGCCTGCGAATTAACGAGCACTGCTATTTGGTAGAGCCATTGATGTTCAAGCACACAGCGCTTCTTGTTATATTTTTATTGTTGTTTGTTTATTAAAAATCTATTCAATTATTTATTGACCGTGGTTAGCAATGTGGGCTCGCAATCTAAGTTTGAGCTCCACCACTGGCGATATTTACTGTTCAGAAGGCGACCTCTATGTTGATCCTTAGGCCAATTGCGGAGTTGTCTGCTTAAGTGGGGTCATATCACTTGACTCATAGAGTAGAGGGATGAGCTTCCATAGCAAAAATGGGTGCTTTAAATGCATGCAGGACTTGTGGACTTGTGGCCCCTCCTGAAAAAATAAACAGGCTATATGTGCATGGAAGTCACAGAGCCTAGCCACGTAAAATATATACCACTACCACTAACTCCAAAACCTTGTCAATTAAATATGGATTATTTAATTTTTTACATTATATCTTTTGGGAAATTTCAGACATTTGGAAAAATACTGAACAAGGGTAACTATGGCTACAGTATATTTCTGCCACTTGTTATAATGTCCCTTTTCTTTTAGACACCCATTCAGGAGGATCCTGCAAATAACATTGTTGCTAATGGTGAAGCCACTGATGATGTGTTGGCAGAGAAACATGGACAAGATATAAATTTTATTGTTGTTGTTGAATCTGTTAAAGGAGAGACAGTGGAGATAGAGGCTGATAATAGTTTAAAAGAAAGTATACTTAAAGAGGTGCACAGTGCTAATGAGGAAGTATCTCAAAATTTGAAAAAAGATGTGAAAAAAGATGAGGAAGCATCCAATGTTGAAATACAAGAGAAAATGGCAGAAATGTCTGGTGAAGTTATTACTACAGAAGTTGCAGAGGAAAGCCCTGTTGGTAATGGGGGACTAGAATCATTCTCAGAAAAAAACACAATCAAAATTAATTTGAGTGATTTAGCTGAGCAAAAGCCTGATGTTACTACTGGTGTAATGAAATCATCACCTTCAACTTCCAAGAAGGGTGCTCCAAAACGAAAAGCAAGAACTCCCCGTCAGAGCATGCATTCACTGGGTGCGAAATCAGCAAAGAAAGAAAGAGTAAAAAAAGCGAAAGATAAAGTGAAGAGAGCAAAAGAAAAGAAAGGTGTGCTGTTGATGTGTTATAACATCTGATAATCTAATATCTTCATCTTTTCTTGAACATCTGTTCACTCTCTGCAGAGAATTCTGAACATTTTCTCAAAATACCCTATTTTTGGCAAATTTTGTGTATGCCACTTAAAAAATACTGACATGAGCAATTTTGGATATCTGTTATGGCAAAATTCATAACAATTTTCAAACGTTCATAAGTTCTACTATTTACATCGGTAACATTTATTAGTTCAACATCATTTGTTCTTGAGATAAGGTGGGGAGAGTTATGTAACAAATGTCACCCCAAACTAAGGGGTTGCCAGACATAAAAAAGGTATTTTTGAACAAATTAGGATCACTATATACACCAATCTAATTTGTATATATACATAGTTGAACCAGGATATTGTCAAATTTGAAAGGAATAACTAAAATGTTTCAAATTTTTCTATTTTCTGACTTCAAATTTATTGATAACACATGATGGCTGTTTTTGGTTTGAGTTTTAAACTAAAGATGTAACAATCATAGTTGGTAATTCCTGATAAAATAAACTAAGCTCCTCTGCATAGTAAATATCTTATATATATATATGTCGTGAAAGTATTAGATGCTGTTTTCTTGATGTCATTTTTGTGGTAGCAGATCTCTTGCCATCTGTTGAATAATAAATAAATAAATAAATGTCAATATTATTTTATTATTAGTTCCAAAGATTTCAAAAATCTTGTCGACAGTCATTGACCCAAATACTGCTGCTCCAAAGGAAAGTAGTGATCCGGAAGGTGAAAACACTGATGAAGATGCTGCAGAATCCTTTATAGACCCAGTCTCTAGTAACCTGAAATGTATGGTCTGTGATAAATACCTTTCCACTGAACAAAACCTCATGAAACATCTGTTAACACACAATAACAACCACACATGTACGATTTGTATGAAAACATTCAAGAGTACACATTTTTTAAAGCACCATTTGGATAAACATAATTCTTCGTACCAATATTCCTGTCCAGTATGTGATAAAAAGTTCAAATTCAAGAATAACATGCGTGGACATTTGAGGAAGCATAGTATGGAGAAGAAATTCGAATGTGAGATTTGCAACAAGAGGTTTATTGGGCGGTAGGTTTGTCTTGTTATTTCAAACACCTGAAGAAAAATTGATGTGTACATTTCTTTATAAAATTTATTGTGTAGAAAATTGTGACATTTCTCTGAAAGGGGATGTTTAAGGACATCTGTTTGAAAGGAAGAACTTGTTGGAAACAGTTGTAGAATGAATTGGGAAGTATTTTGAGGCTACACGCCATCTTAGCATATTTGCCTCTGGCTATTAACAAAATTTTGATCACTAATTCTGTGTTAGACGAACCATAATAAAAAGAGGATTATGTTTGAGTAAGGAATTTATAAAATTAATATCTACTGTTAAAACAAAATCATTTTTTGACATGGGTTATAACTGTAACCTTTCCTTCACACCACCAATTTCTGTCTCTTCCTGTGTCCCAGCATCCTCCCTTGCTACGCAACATCAATGAGTGACATTATTTGAAGTGCAATGTCACACGTACTAAAGATTTACCATTACAGCCATATCCAACAAGAGGATACCAATTTTATGCCACCCCTTGATTTTGGGAGTTTCATAGAGCATAATTAACAGTAACGATATATAAAATCAAAATGCATTAAAAATACGCAAATAGACTAGACAAGACCCCCTCCCCCCAAAACAAACAAACAAACAAAGAACTACAACTTGTTTTTATGAGAAGTACAAACACGATACAAACATCTAAAAACATATCTTTGTTTTGGCTATTGTGTATACACTCGTAAAAGCTCTCTAAATAATTCTGTAAGCACCCTAAGCCTCGTTTCCATGTAATGTGTTAAAAAATTTAAACCTTACTACAGCTGTAGTTCTTTTTAGAAAATTGTGAATCTTGAACATAAATACAACTTTTGATGGAGAACCAAGCAAACGTAAATTTGGAGTGACGTCACACAAAATAATTTGGGAAAGGTCTATTGTTAACTTTTATAGTGAAAAAAAAAATCGAGAAGATTATATTGAACGACAGTGTATCTATTTAAGACTGATATAAACAATATTTTTAACTCATTTGACTGGATATCAAAGAAAATGTATTCAATACAAAAAGAACATTAGGTGATTTACTTATTTATCGCTAAAATGGTAGCTTTTCACCTCGTGCACGCAATATTTCACAAGGGAAAGTCAGGACATGTGATTTTTGTCAGGGAGTCTATTCACTTGTATTGCGATTATATAAATTTTTTCCATTAAATCCTTGAAAAACTAAATTCCTTTCATCACATGTTATGTATTATTACATTCGCAGGTAATCTGTTTTTCTTATTAAGTCAGGTGATTAAAATTTTGCTGGAAGCATTTAGTTTTCTGATATGATTTGTACGTATCAGTTCTAAATGATCGAGTTCATTCAGGGAATTTATTGATTGATTGAAAATTGATGTTAAAAACCTGAATAAATCTAATGAATTTCAAAATGAAAATTCTGCGTAACCATGGTGAGAAGAAATGTGAATGCGATAAAGTTTTAAGTAATGTTAAGTGGTGTTTTCCATAAATTGATGGAGTAGTCAATTAATTGGGGTAATATCGTTTTAAAGGTTGTCTCTATGGTACCACAAGATCAAGACAAGGCTAAACTCAGCGGATCTATACGCCGGCTAGTTTTATAAGAGTCTGTTACATCATTTACATCAGAAGCTTCTTATAAATACTCTCTTGAAGTGTGAAACAAACTTTTTCAGAAGCTTCTAAACACTCTCTTGAAGCGTGAAACAATCTTTATCAGAAACTTATAAATACTCTCTTGAACAAAGTTTGGATCGACAGTGATGACCAAATATGGTAAATTAAATGAGTATGGTGTTATTCTATTACGCAGTATAACATACTCTGGTGTTTTCTTCTTGTCGATATATGTAAATGTTGTTTTCTTGTTGTCGATATATGTAAATGTTGTTTTTCTGCTTTACGTTTTTATTTCTGTTATTGTAGCTATAACCTGAAAGAACACATGAAAGCGCACAGTGATAATCGTCCGTTTGCATGCGATTTCTGTAAAAAAGCTTACAAAGATCGAGGTGCACTCAATAAGCATTTGCTTACCCATCAAGAAAAGAAAGTGGAATGTGAGATTTGCAAAAGACCTTTCACGAACGTGGCGCAAGTGAAGAGGCATATGCAATTCCATTATAGCTGGCCCGGCGACAGTTTCAAGCGGAAGAGTAACGTCGGTCCGGATGGCGAGAAATTGAAATACAAGTGTGAATATTGTGACAAGACGTTCAATCACTATTCCAACATGAATGCGCACGTCCATAAGAAGCACAAGGAAAAGAAGATCCAGTGTCCGGAGTGTCCCAAAACATTTGCATACCAGTATGAACTTCGAGAGCACATGTTCGTCCATCTGGGTGGTCAAGGATCGAAATTCAAATGTCAGTTTTGTGATAAATCCTTTCAGCGTTCGACCACGCTTAAGAACCACGAACGAACGACACATTTAGGCATTAAACGATTCAAATGTGAGATTTGTGGGAAAATGTTTGGTACAAAGTTTAATATGAAGGTTCATATTGATAAGTTACATACTAACAATCCTGATGGAGAGAGTAAACCTCGTCGTACTCGAGCCTCAAAGGGTGAACGTGTTGTCCCACGTGATGATGAAATGGTTAACCCCATCGTGACGACGGTTGATGATTCTCATCATATTGTACCACCAATTCCCGTCTCTCTTCCAGTGTCCCAGCATCCCTTACTACGCAACATCAACACGAGTGACATCATTCGAAGTGCAATGTCACACATACCAGAGCTAGGGTACTTCCCACCTTTACAGCCACACCCAACAAGAGGATACCAATTTTATGGGATGCCACCTCCTGATTTTGGAGTTTCTTAGAAGGTAATTAAGAGAATTAGTGAGGTAGACCGGGTGTAAAGTCGAGGAAAGACGTTCGTAAAACGAAGGAAATAATTCAGTCTTGTATAGATTTATTTTTTACTAATACTTGATAATATTTTATATTTTTGCTCTTTCAGCCTCGTTTCAGTGTCAGCAGAACTTTCAGCCTCGTTTTAGTGTCACAGCAAACAGTTAAGGGCGGGATTATAGATTATATTTTATGCCCTTGGAATCCATTGTCTTTGTTAGCCTTGTTTTCTCATGTCGTGGTTGAACGCCAAAATATCATATAACTTTTTGTTATCATTCGTAGGCCCACGGCTGTGTAATTTTTATTAATGTAAATAAAACATGCTATATTGTTTCTGTCTGTAAGTAAATACGCGTTGAAAACGAGGCTAACAGGGTAAATTTTGTAAGTACAAAAGATCTATATATTTGTTAATTTACTGTAGCGAAACTTCGTAATGTTTTCTTTTACCGTGATGTATCACGGCACGGAAGAGAGCATGATATGGACAAGTTTACATACTTCTATATGTCAGGATGTATAATTATAATTTCTGTAAATCGTACAAAAACTTAAATTTTCGCAAATTGAACTATTCCATGTTTACGTTCATAGGTCCTTCCTTAACACTTTAATGCATAGTACCCCCAGAAATGAATCAAATCATTGGTCTTCCCTTTGCTATTTTGCTTTTTTCCAGGGGGTTAATTATTGGAAATATAATGTAAATTAAATTTGGTAAAAGCTGATAAGACCCCCTGGTTCCTCATATAATTATAAAGGTTTCTAATAGGAAGTTTATTACAAGCAGGAGGTATGCTTATGCATTAAAGGGTTAAAAGTTCGCGCTTTCCATGCATACTAACACGTTTGAGTAAACAACCTAATTTTCTGCTACAAAGAAGTTTAATCCCAGGACTGGATATTAATTTCCAGGCTGTATTTGATTTTTTGCTGAAATTTCCAGGTGATTGAACACTAAAAATCTTTACCCCATCTTTGATTGTTACGTGTCATCTTTTAAACCCATTACAGATATTTAATTGACTGTTGCGACTTTATAATACTAAGTCATGGAATTTTTCCAATATTTCTAGAAAGTTTCTGTTTAAGACTTCCAGTAGACATGCTGATCATAAAAATTTCTAAGTAAGTTTCTATCGGTTATATATATTTTTTATTTATTTGTTTCTATATTTTTACCTCGACAGTTAGTACCTGACTGAACTCAATTATATAAACTAACGTAAACATAATGACGTAATATATGGTAATTCGTCTGAAAACCCTAGTTTCCAGATTCCTTCCTTCTAGAGATTGTCCCCAGCCATCTTGTCAGTAAAGAATTCATTGGTGGAATACTCTCTTATTGTTTACTAATGTCTTTGATGTACTTTGTTTTATCTAGATATATTTAAACATTTTTGCAACAAGCACACTGCTATCCAATTTGGTCCTTTCACGAATAGTTCTAGTTTTATACCATAACACATGGGACGATAGACTATCACAAACGCGTAGACAGTGCTACTAGTTATACTTTGAAAACACTGTATATTGTTGTCGTTCACGAAACGTTCACTGTACGAAAATGACGATTATGTGCGGCACTGCAGTAGGCCACGGAATTTAGTCACAGTTATTCGAACTTTCCGATTATTCGTACTAAATTTCTTTTCCCTTCCGTTTTCTCTAACAAATCCTTATGAACATAAAGTCTCAGTTGTTATTTCAACCCTATAGTTGTTCGAATTTTTCCCCTTGGCCCAGAAAACCCTTCAGTTATTTTGAATTTATCAGGGAAAAAAGAGAGATTAAAGACGTTTCAAGACAAGAAGCTAATTTTGACTGTTGCTCTTTTAAAATGTTGCTGGAAAGAAGAAATATTTTTTTTCCATCTGCAAAGTTAATTTACTTGGATACACCTCCTGGCTATTGAAAATTTCCTAATTGTAACCCTTATAATTTTATGAAAGATCAGGGGGACTACTTATCAACTTTTACCAACTTTAATTTTCCTTTTCTTTCCAATTAGTAACACCCCTGGAAATAGCAAAACAGTAGAGCAATGAATATTTTTCAGGGACACCAGGTAATGACGTCACTTATTCAAACACCCGGTTATTTTTCGAACCATCTTGCTCTGTTCATTGGAGGTTCGAATAACTGAATCTATTTTGAGTTTTCTCCAAATTCTGTGAATTTCATCAAAAATTAAGTTACTTGTTTATGTCTTATGGAAAATATTTTGTAGTCTTTCCTTTGTGCGAATTTGATCCGTGAAACGTAAAAACAGCTAGGAGTTTTTTATGGCGAACAATGTGGTGGAATGTTGATATAAATTAATTTTTGCATAGTTCTGGATTACATTACAAATCTTCTATCATCTATATTATCGGAAACTAATAAATAAATACTGTTTTGACGTACGAGACATTATAATTTTGATTGACAACAAATGACTAGTTTTTGCAAATTAAATGACCATACAAGGTTAATGTGTTATCACGTGACATGCACTGGAATGTTCGTGGTTGTCAATCTCACTTCTTATAAAATTCTGTATATAACTTTCAACGTGTCGTGCCTATTTTGACGAACGAACATCTCGTTGTTGATCTATGTAACATAATAAAAAATTTGGTTGATCGAGAAAGAGAAGTACGTGAAAAGATTGAAACCAGTCGAATGTGCGTAGCTCGAAATTTATAAATACAGTATACTCTCGATAAGTGAAACCCTCAAGGGGGGTTTAAAAAATGTTTCACTTAGTGAAAGTTTCACTTAAGCGGAGCAATTTAGGGAAATTGATATAGCAAGGGGAATGAAAAAATCGTTTCACTTATCCGGAGTTTCACTTATCGAGAGTATACTGTACTCGCTTTAAGCATGAATTAACACTTTGGAACACTGAAATGAATGTACCACCAGTTTATTGCACTTTTCGCATTTAAAGTTATAGTTTTATGAAGAATCAAGGGGTCTTATCAGCTTCTATAAAACCTTTATTTCCCCTTTTATTTCTAAACATCAACCCCCTGGAAACGGCAAAATAACAAAGAAATGACTATTGATTGGCTCCATTTCGGGGGACAACAGGCACCAAAGCGTTAATATTTATTATCACGTGACATGCTCTATGTTGTCAATTTCAAAGTGGCATGCATTGTGACTACCTGGTAACACACTGTTGTTCCATAAAACTAAAGCTTGTTTCGTGCTTCAAGAGAGTATTAATGGCTTCTGATTTGATGCATACTGTTAGTTATATTAGATGTTGAGTTTTTTGTTAACTCCCAAAAACACCCGATTGTTAAAGAAACCAACCCCATACCAGTAAATGTAGTTTTTGTCCTTTTTTTGGTTAAGCGTGAAATAAAGCGCAAGCAAAGGATACTAGTATAATTGATAATAGAGTTTATTTACAGTATTTTTATTATGTTTTTAAAGTAGTAATAGCAACGTGTTAGTTTGCATTTAATTTTATTGAACCAAGGATATAAAAGAGAGATACTTTGTACTTAAATATCCTTGATAGAAACAGTAGCAGTCAAGTCCGTAGGAATTGCATTTTCTGGCGATCTACAAACTTTGAATTTTAAAAAATTCCGTAAAAAGACAAAGTCACAGATCAGAAAATCGAAAAATTGTTCCTGTGTGACCTGCCAGTAACTGTAACACTCTCCTTCGCGGAAGCTCTACTTACCTTTTTTAAAGATTATATTGATAACACTAAGCTTCCTTCACGTAGAACCTTTGAGAAGGAGAGTGATTTCGTAGTAGATATTATCTGTATGTATATATGTATATGATGTCGGCAACTCTATAGTCATAGCTCAAGCTTTCGTACGTTGTTATTTTTGTTATGAAGTCAATAAAGGTCCTGCGCGCATGTGCCCCCTCCCCTCAACGTATCAAAATACATGGTCAGACTATTTTCCCTGTGCAGAAAAAAAAAATAACTAGAAATTAGCTTTTACACTCTTTCATGCATTAATTTTTTCTTCTTCATCAATCAGATGATACAAAGACGTTCTTGAGAATAATCCAGCTTCAGTTAACATTTTAATCTATACATGAAATATTTCTCTAAATCATTAAGTTGAATCGGTGAATTCGGAAATATTGCTCTAACTTGAAAATTGACGCGAAAACCTGTCAGTCATATACTTTTCACTGATTCCTTGTGCCACACTGAGAATAGGTAATAAAAAAAGTTTGAACCTAATGTCCCGGTCATTTCTTTTCTATTTTGCTTTTTCCAGGGTGTTAATTATTGGAAATATAATGTTGAATAAATTTGCTTAAAGCTGATAAGACCCCCTGGTTTCTCATAAAATTATAAAGGTTTCCAATGGGAAGTATAATATAATCAGGAGGTATGCTTATGCCTTAAAGGGTTAAAATTATTAACTGTTGCGCGTGAAGTTAAACTTCAAATTATCTTACAAACGACCTCATAATCTTAATAACCAGTTCTATCAGAAGCTGATAATTATTCATGAAGCATGCAATAATCTTTAGGGAGCCTTCACAATTGACGTCAACTGGTTAAGGGGGAGGTGAGTGTACCGAGAGAAAAGGTCAATTGTGAATGCTCCCTTATATGGTTTTGCAAGTTAAGTGGCCATATATAGTGTTAATAAGTGTCCTACTCTGCAATGTTCTTGATGTCGACTTCATACCTCGTGGTTATAGTAAACTTCCCATTGGAAACCTTTATAATTTTATGAGGAACCAGGAGGTCTTATTAGATGTTACCAAATTCATTTTAGATTACATTTCCAATAGCTAAACCCATGGAAAAAGTAAAGTAGCAAAGAAATGATTCCATTCCGTGCACAATATGCCAGCAACTCCCAGTCAATTCAAACTTAGTGTATTTATAGTGTTAGTTTCATGCTTCAAGAGTTTTCATTAGCTTCTGGTTCTATCTATAATGCATCGCTTCAGCTATGTCATAGATTTTCTATATATAGTAGAGATTATATGTAAAGTTATTAACGTGTGTATGTTTTTCGTGAACCTCTTGCAAAAAAATACAAACAAACATGAAATGTACCCTTTCTCGTATTTTTATGTCAACGTGCACTACGTACTCGTATTTTCGTGTTAACGCGCGCTAAGTACGAGATGCGAACAGTTTAGGTTTACAATGTGTATAACTTGTAAATCTAAGTATAAGAAACTAGCTAACTTGTTATAAGGCGAAGAGTTCTTACTCAGGAAGAACGTTCATGAAGAGACAACCTCGTTATCGTGTTTTCTGCATTAAAACAACCTCGTATCCAGGACCTCTTTCTCTTTTTTATATCGGATGGCCATCGCCATCGTCATTCAATATCAAAAGCCCTGTGTACGAGGTTGGGATTTAAAAAGAACAATAATCGTAATAAGTTGTCAAGGGGTTGTCAAGAAAACGTTCTTTGTTGAACAACACCCGGGACAAACTACAACTTTGATTGGCCTCTTAGTGAATTGTGGATATTACGGGGTGCAATTAGTGGTAACTATGGCTAGATAGTAATGTAAAAATGTTATAATGATGAAAATAATAGTAAATAAATAATAACAAAAAAACAAATAATAATTGATAGCGCGGTGGATGACAATAAAGATGTGGAAGTATTTGTATGTAAGTATTAAATATTTCGAAAGTTTTAAATATTTTTTTATATATTTTGACAAAGCGGTCCCATATTGTGATTGTTTTTATTTTGAATGGTTTTAATCCATAAGTTGTCGGTTTAACAGATGGTTTAAAAAGTCACCCAGTTTTTAGAGCTTCTTTTCGTAATATAGTTATTGTACTGACTTTCATTAGTTATAAAATATTTATTAACCCTTTGATGCATAAATATTCCTCCTGCTTATATTAAACTTCCCATTGGAAACGTTAATTTTATGAGGAACCGGGGGTCTTATCAGCTTTTACCAAATTTATTTTACAATGTATTTACAATAATTAAGTCCCTGGAAAATGTATCATTTTCCGGGACACGATAATTTTTATTTTTAATGTTTAAGTCATGAACAAACAGGCAATTTTCTAGTTTGACCTACGATCATGGATCAAATTATTGGAACTCGTGGAGTTTCAGGTCCCATTCATTTTTACCACTCAAATCAAATCAAGAGGTTTTTGAAAAAGTTTTAAATCACGAACGGCAGTAGTTGCTAAGTAGAAATGCAAATACAAATGTTTTCTTAAGAAAAACGACCAAAATTTTACATATTTCAATATTTTCATTCTTTTATGACGTCATAAAGGACGTAATTGGAACAATTAGGAAACTAAGGAGTCCTACACTGTCCACCTATGCTGTACAACCACAGTTACTTCATTACCAAAGTACCTAAGAACCGCGCGTCTTAGTCGTTACTCTTTATATCTGTATTCACTCAAACATCACTTGTGGTAAACTCATTTTTGTTAATCTGGCACCTCGTGCCGATATTTATGACCATAATTGCAGTCTTCAAATTTTAAAAGATTATTATAACGTGCACTAAAATCTACAAAATAAATTATGATCGATTTCATCAAGGTACAAACCTACAATCAAAAGTCAAAATACATTTCAATGTTTTCATTGTTTAATGACGTCATAAAGGAGACAAATGGACCAATTAGGAAGCCCCCTCACCCTATTCATCTGTGCTGAACAACCGCAGTTACTTACTTACCAAAGGATCTAAGATCCGTGCGCCCCATCACTTGTGATGAACTCATTTTAGTTATTATGGCACGTTATGCTAAACATTCACGATTGCAGGGTTATATAAGATATCTCCTAGTTTTTGGGGTAGGTTTGTTAATGTGAAAAAGATTTGTGTTATCAGCAAAATGTATGTTTAATGGCTATGTTCAGATAGTAAATGTATAGAACAAATACGAGAGATCCTAATACTGATCCTTGAGGAATTCCATAATTAATAGCTTTCGTATCTGAGTCGAAATCATTGATGGATACAAACTGTTGGCGGTTGTTGAGATTTGAATCATTTATTGGTATTGCCTCTAGTTCCATAGTATTCAAGTTTTTGTAACAGTATTTTATGATTAACCGTGTCAAATTTTTGGAAGTAAACAAACACTTCACAGACTGTTGTTTTTTATCAAGGGCTTGACTTATTGTCTCTGTTATGTTAATTAGTGCATGTGTTGAAGTGCTTTTCTTTTATTCCAAAAACTGAAGTTATTGGTACATTTATATTTTTCTAGACGTTTATATACTCGTGTAAAAAAATATGTTATTCCAGGATTTTCTTTAGATTAGAGAAAAGTAATAGGTCTGTAATTGAAGATTGATAGTCTTGAACATTTTCTGAAAATTTGTATTTCGCAAATTCTTAGTGTTCCATTTGTAAATGATATTTTAAAAATATAATGATATTTTGTATAAGTTGTAATATTTGTTGGAATGTTATTAGGATGGACAATAATTATGTTAATGATGGACATCTTAACCCTTTAATGCATAATCCTGGAAATTGTCTATTTTTTATTGAAAATCAATGTAATTTTATGAAGAATCATGGGGCTTATAAGAGTATCTAACAAATTTTTTTCTCCTAATTTTCTATTTCATTTCCAAACTTTTACCTCCTGGAAAGAAGCAGTATAACAAAGAAATCTGTAATTAATTTGTCCATTTCAGGGGGACACTGTGCATTAAAGGGTTAATTCAAAATGAATTCAAACGGTGTGGTTCGTGATAGGAAATTACAAATTTTGATGATATTTTTCTTATTTTTTACTTTAAATTCTTCATCGCTTGTTGACTGCAAGCTGTAGTGTGAATTCCAGTAAGAGATACAGATTCAAATAGTTTTGGTAGTTGACTGTTTTTATATTTGTACACGAAATTAAGATGTTTGTAGATATTGATATCGTAAATATTTAGTATTTTTAGTTTTTTCATTTTTTCATTCAGCATGTTCGCTCTTATTTTTATAATAAATTATTCGACTGACTTGCTTTTGTTTGCTTTGAAATTTTTTAAGTTTTGTTTTGTGAGTGCTACCCCAAGCCATATTTTCATATTGCAAATGACTGTGGAAGAAATAAAAGAATAGTTTTGTTAGACACTGTGTTTAGAAATGGTCTTGCTTTGTACATTATTCCGACAGATTTCGATAGTTTAGATTCAAGTGCATTAATATGTGGTTTTCAGGATAAATGTTCGTCGATAAGAATTCCAAGAAATTTTGTATAACTTTCTCGTTTAATTTATTTGTCATTTATTTTTAGGGAGGGCAGTTTAAGTGGAATATGATCTGCAATGGAATTTTTATTTTTAAAAACTATACTTAGTTTTCATCAGTGTTTCGTGATAGTTGTTGGCTTTAAATCAATTATTAACAGCAGAAATTCATTATGTTTTAAATAGCACCTAGTTATTTTGAGTTAATTTTATTTCGCCGTTTCGTAAAACTACATTATGTATGTACAATCTATTTGTTTTACATAACTGGCTGGAGCGAGAAGAAGGCGGAAGCCTTATCACCACGCTCCGCCTTTATGTTCGAATGAGAGTAGAATAGATTAGTGTTGTCTGTAAGCATGATTGGGTCTAAAGAAGACGGGTTCTTATGGATCTTTGTTCAGAAAACGCATGTGAATTAGTGATAGTCCCACACAACCTTCTTACCAATACATTCCAACAACTTGACATATCAACCTTGTTCCCAGGGCTTTTTCACACGTGCCTTCCTCATATCAGTAAAAGCCCTGGGAAAGATGTTTTTGACATATCGGTGAATAAAGCTGCAAAGTCGTTCATTTCAAACAAATAAAATGTGTGGTTTTCAGATCAAGTGGCAGTTCAGCTAACAAAAGAAATGAATCCATCCCACAATCCTACACAAAATATTTAAGACTTGCAGTTTTAGGCCAATTTTATGTTCCCTCTATTCATTAGAGCGTCCTTAATAGAATGGCGGTAGGTGTTGACGGAAACTCCTTAGAGTGGTCACACCTGCCACTGCATTTTCTTCAAAAACAAAGGAAAGTGTTCTTAGTTCATTGATTTTTCCATTTCAAGATGTTTCTAACGTGTCATTCGTCGGAGGCAACGAGCGAGACAATCCTTTGCAATTGTGCTGTAGGATCACGGTTACTTCAGTATAAAACATCCGCTTCATTCTATTTGTTGAAGGCCGCCACCTGCCAAATTTAAAAAGTTTAAATAAGAGATTCCTTATGTATATAGACACTATTTCATTACTTGTGGAACTCATTTTGATTATTTTAGCGCATTGTCTCAGTATATTATGCGCATGCATGGACGTATAAGCTTATATAAAAATTAAACCACTTGATGACCTATAAATGAATACCTTGCTTAGGAAAGCGACATGATTGGAAACGAAATTTTGGAAATATTAGAAGCCATAACAGATGCAAAAGATTTAATGTTGAAGGCGGAGAACCCAGTCAAGGAGCACCCTCGGCCCTAACGCTTTATTCCTTTTTTTATATAAGAGAATCCCCTCCCTCTTATCAAAAAGGAAAAAAGTGCTGGGGACGAGGGTGGTCAAGGAGTGATCTGTATGAACGCTTTGAACAAAACCACGAGCCTTTCAGTTTTGATAATTTGTTTTTTATTATAAAAATAAAGCGTGTTCAGAAAAGTCTGCTTTTCCTTCTGTATCCATAGATTCCTTTTACTATCCATAACAAATACACTTGACTAATTTCACTGATAGAATGAATGGAAATACTCATGGGTATTGTGTAAAATAAAACATCTGGAAAAAACGTTTTCGCCGTTACCGTATCATTTTCGCAAACGATTTTT
>JANTOQ010151816.1:0-14993 GCA_027564595.1 Bythotiara depressa | reverse complement strand
TTACCATGGCTTCGGAAATGTTTATGATTATGTATCTAGCTAGGTATCACTTTAAAAATAGAATCGAAACCTTCTAACCTTCATGTGTAAGATTGTGAAAACTGATCATATTGTATGATAGGACTGTATTTTCATTTTAAAACATATTAAACTTTCAGAAGAAAACTATCGTTGTTGAGAGAGACGGAAGTTCATGCAAGAGATGTTCTTCTTACCTTGTCACTCTAGAATAGATAGGTTTCTAATGTTTAAATATGAGTGACAAGGTTGTTCTTGTATATAGAATACATCAGAAAATTTAAGAAATGTCCAGATTTATTATCCAGTTAGCTAGCATGTCCTTTTAGCTATAGCTAGCTATAGCGTATGTGATTGCTTGCGTAATCCAGGAAGCCATCATTTCAGCTTTTTTCTTAAATGCGGCATTTCTTCCTCACTGTACTGCTTGAAAACAAGAATACTGTAGCTATATAAATAAAAACCACTTTGATTTGTTCAACTTGAACCTTCACCATAGTCATCATCACCATAGTCATGCCTTATGTTTTCACTGTGTTGTTTTCTTTTACTCCAAATTTTTAATTCCGTGATTTATTGGTGTGTATTCGAAAAAGGTGTATAGATCACATATTAAAGTTAACGCTGGCCGTTTAAGAACTTTTTCACATAGTTTAAGATGTGAGTTAGCAGTTATATTGAGATCATGTGTTTGGAGTGAAGATGGTAATAAGTCTGGTTGTATTTTTTATTAAAATGCTCAATTATGCTATGAGACCAAAACTTCTTATCAGCTGGAGGGTGGCCTGTACCAGGTTTTCCTCTTTGCTTTGCTTTCTGACCTCACCGTAGCGTTAGCTCTTTCACAGGTGTAACAAAGACTTCACAGGTGTAACAAGGATTTCACAGGTGTAACAAGGACTTCACAGGTGTAACAAGGATTTCACAGGGGTAACAAGGACTTCACAGGTGTAACAAGGATTTCACAGGTGTAACAAGGATTTCACAGGTGTAACAAGGATTTCACAGGTGTAACAAGGACTTCACAGGTGTAACAAGGGACACTATGTTCTTGCCAGTCTTGGTATGCATATAACATTTGACATAGAACAGAAGCATTTATGGCATAGCATAGGATGTAATGTAGGAGAATCATTATTAATGTCGATATAAAAAACCTTAACATTTTCTTTAAATTTTTATTTTTTGTATCAGTCCTTCCCATAAGTAGTTTGCAGCACACACGACACAATATGTCCAATTTATTTTGATGTTCTAATACCATATCTTTTTTTTTAAAGTAAAATAAAGTAATACTATTATACATCATATAAGT
Organism: Bythotiara depressa; assembly: GCA_027564595.1. Classification (NCBI taxonomy): domain Eukaryota; kingdom Metazoa; phylum Cnidaria; class Hydrozoa; order Anthoathecata; family Bythotiaridae; genus Bythotiara; species Bythotiara depressa. The sequence goes on along the minus strand of JANTOQ010151816.1, from coordinate 13,660 downwards.
TAAAACATGAAAAGAAGTGAGTAATAACTTTTTTTTTCTGTGGTCACTGTTTAACCCTTTAATAATAAGCATACCTCCTGGTAATATTAGACTTCCCATTGGAAACCTTTATAATTTTATGAGGAACCAGGGGATCTATCAGCTATTACCAAATTTATTTTAAATCACTTTTCCAATAATTAATCCCCTGGAAAAAGCAAAATAACAAAGAAATGACCAATGATTTGATTCATTTCTGGTGACACTATGTAGTTATGCATAAAAAAGGGTTAAATATCAGTAAAAGTGGTGTGAAGAAAGGCTTGTATCTCAAGGAGAAAAATGTTTCAGCTTTCTTTTGATATATGTGTCATTCGTGGAGTTGGTTTGGCTCTTGAGATATTGGCTGAAAACTTTTGTGGTTTCCGCCAATTTTTTCCCAAACTTTGAACCCTCCTACCAACGGAAATAGCTTATTAACTTGTGAACTTTTTTTGCATAATTTATCCTTGGTCATCGTTTATTATATTAAATTTGTGTCTCGATGATGTATATATAAGGGAAAGGTCTATTTGTTTATTTATACGAGAAATAACGATTCTCGGGAAGACAAAAAAATTTCTGGCGCATGTGCATTCTTAATGTCCTTGCTCTCGGCAAAACTAAATGAACGTGGGAACTCGATCAGTAATTATGATCCATAAAGAAAATTTCAAGTGCAGTGCCTTTACAAAGAGGGAAATTTGGCCAGCTTATTTTATTATGTCACTGAGTTTCCCGCTTTCTCCCATGTCTTGAAAGATTGGTTTACACAATACAATTTTAATTATTTTTAAAATACTTTTTTACAGATGGTACAACTTCAAACATGGTCAAATAATACAATCTTAATAAGATTTACATATTTTGTAATAATAGGTAACACGCTTTGGTGATGTCATGGAATATAATAATATGACAATAATGAATTGTCATGAAATATAATTATTAACCACACCCTTTGTGATGTCAAGGCATTCACTCTCCACAAGAGGAGTAGCAACCTTTCTAAATTTTTTACAAATCGTATCCTCTAAACAGGGCAAAGTATATTATGACGTCATCAATTGAATTGTCTTAATTAAACATTTGACCAAGTTCGAAGTCCACAATCACCAGTAAAAATATTATTCTAAAAATAATTACAAATATTTGTCTTGTAAACCAATTTTTCAAGACAATTGGGGAACTCGGAAATAAGCTGACCAAGTTCCCCGCTTTGACAAATAAGCGGGGAACTCGAAAAGTGGGGAATTCGGAATCGCATTGATGGTATGAGGACAACTCGGTCGAGTTCCCTGCTCCTGGGTTTAATGTCCCTAAACGATAATGGACAACTCGATGCATTGAGACATCCAAGTTACCCGCTCTGAAAAATAGGTGTGGCTAAGCCTGGAACTCAAAAAGTATTGAACACGATGCGGACAACTTGAAGAGGGAAACTCGAAATGTAGCAGCCCCACCACATTATATAATAAACAAATAAACAAATCAAGCAATAGTGATAAACTATGCCAGACTTATTTTCATACAAAAGAATCCAATGAAATGTGCTAATCTCGAAACTTACAATGGGGTCTGCAGGTTTTCTTTTACACAAAGCTGTTAACCCTTTTGATAAAGTTTGATTCACGGTTCTTGCCAGATAATCTTTTGCTTCCTGATTTGTTGGCAGTGGTTCAATAATTGCTTAAAAGTAATTGTTATTGAAAATAACATAAATAAGAATGACAACAATAAACAAACATTTCTTCCAATAAAGTAAAATGGGGTATGAGAAAGTTCAAGTCTGAATAGATGACTGTCAAATAAACAAAGCTACAGCATATGGAAATGCTTAGTGCTAACATACCGCAGGTGGAGGAATCTTTTCACTGATCCTGCAAGCTATATTGTTTATATCAACAATTCATAATGTCAGATTGCAACACATTGTAGAGAACTGAACTTGATGGAAGGTTTTCATCGTGTTGCTTTATTTCGAGGTCAATAAAAGTTACTTGATTCATCTTAGTTTCAGGTACTATGTGAAAAGACCACTGGTTTGTGTTTTTGAAGCTGAATTAATCTTACCATCAGGGAAAAAGAAATGTATTTCCCTTGCTGCCGCATCAGCACTATCACTACCATGCACACCATTTCTTTGATTGTCTGTCCCATAGAGAGCACGGATACTAAACATAGAAAAATACTAATAAGTTTACATTAAATAAAACAAGGAACAGCTATAGCACACAAAAAACAAAGAAACGGTCTAATTTTAATTTTGTGGGGTAAGGTACCATGTAGTCTTGATTAATTGCAATATTATACGAAGTTTATGGTCAGTTTACGAAACATGTATCTGAAATCATAAAGATAATCGTGAACCAATCATCATTACCAATATGTTGTAATAGCAAACGGATCATGGATAAAACAATAGAGTAAGGATAGTATGGAATTGTAGTTTGTATAGAACAGTAGCTCGGAATCACATAACTCATTAGCACAGTAAAAAAACTGTATCAAAACGAATTTCTTTAAATAGGCGATATTGAAACAAGGTAGAAACGAAAATGAGTTTTAAGGCCCTGGTTATACTACTATTACTTTAATTCATGAATAATATCAGTTTAACAAGTCCTTAAAATTTGCTACTATGCTGTCATGGCTTTACCAAGCTTGATTGCTATTCGCCTATAATTTAAAAGTAAAAGAAAGATTATTTTTTTCTTTTATAATTCTTCTATAATTTAATTATAATTAAAATAATAGACAAGTTGGAGTGAAACAATTGGATTCCCACCCCTATTCATGATACAACAACCAAACCAATTGTGAACAACTGGTATTTATAAATTTGTCACATACTATTTTTTTATTTATTTACTCTTATGCCTATATTGGTGCTATAATTATCTAGAATTCAAATAATAGACTACAAAATAGTGGTCTAACAATAGCTTACATATTTTTAAGAACATCTCAAGAAAATCATGGGGCCATAGTTTGGTATTATGTATAAAGGAAACTTTGGTATTTTATGATTAACATGATTATGATTATGATTATGATTATGATTGACATTTCCAAATCTATGATTATTATAGAAAATAGATTTAAGATGCGTGGAGTTCAGGAACTTTGGTGCTGGCGTCACTTCACTCATTCATCAATGATGCCCAAGACGTGATGACTCACTTTATTGACTCAATGATGTCAGAATACACAAATATCAGTGCAATAAACACACTGGAAAGTTTCCTGTCATATCTATGCCAATTCTATTATTTTGAGCAGTTAAAGGAAAAGACGCTAGGTACAAAAGAGACTCCAAGTTCTTAAAAACGTTTGATATGATTGGAGATATGATGAAACATACCTATCTGGAGCTTCATCTCTAGCCTTTGCTGTATGAGTAGGCCCGATAACTGACCGCCAATAAGATATAGCATCTTTACGTGAAAGAACCAATGCCAAGATCTCTCCACTAAAACATCAATCATTAGTAACTAATTGTTGTTATGCACTACATAAGAAATTGATTGAAAATACTTCATGAAAGCCTTATTACAACTAGTACTCCTCTACATATAAATACATCAGCACATACAGTATTTAGATATCACTACAGTAAGGTAAATTTTCTTCTTGAGAATATGAGGGGCATAAATCCTATTTTGTAGTTTTGAGAAAGTAAGAATCTCATATTAGCTTTGTTATAATTTATTTTAGAGATCTCTTGTGATGCAAAATGTCACAAACTAAAAATAGCACTGTTTCTACTGTTTTTGTGTAGTGCTGTGCTGGCGAAAATAAATTATTTTAATTTTATTATGAGTTTCAGCAAAATAGGGCATACTCCATTTCAGTTTTGTACCCAATAGAGTACACAGTGTTCACTCTATCAAACAGACTTTTTTGGAGTGCTAATTTTGGAATAATTAAAACAATTTCAGTAAAGCATCTGTTAAAAACATTTTATTAAGAAAAACTTTTAAAAACATCACAATATTTTTCTGATAAACAGGATGACTCCATTGAATAAATATTTTTCATACTTTGTTCATTATATTGGTATATAACTTTATACATTATGGCAAATAAATGCACTTATGAAAAATAAACGAGAAAAACTAACATTTTAGAACTTCGATATCCCTTCACACTGGTAAGCCGATTCTAAAAACACTTTCCAAAAAATCGATTTTGGCAAAATTAGACTTATGGTCCTTTTATTCTCCCGGAGCAAACTAATTCATAAATATCATTATTAACATGGAGATTAGCATGTGCATACTCAAATAAATTATTAATATCAATTTCTTTTACATAGATGATAAGAAAATGCTCAGAACAGCCATTCATTGACTGCTACTGCAACAATAAAGCTATACAAACTGATTCATGTGATTGTTTCTAACAAAAGCCTCTTACTTTAGTAGAAAAATGTTCTTGGTTATTTTGCAAATAATTGCACACTTTTAAAGCTTTTTTCTGTAGTGTATGCATCGAGGCACACATGGGGAAAGGTTTATCTTAGGAGCTGATGTTTCTCTTAAAAAATAATTTCTCTACCGGGTCACTATGCCTCCACCATTGAAAACATCACAAAACATCTTAGTTTGAATCTACATATTTGAAATTCATAAACATAATTCTGCCAACCTGCTCATAAATGCAACCAAACTTGGAAAAAACATCTTTCCATAGTGTTCATTGTAAAACTCACTCGTCTGTTCAGGCGTGAGATGTACTCTTCTACTCTAAAATGTATATACATCAAATTGTATATAATTATGATATATTTTATCTATATGAATAAAAAACAAAACAGACAAATAAATAAACATACTTGTAGAACTGAAAAACCATGCTTTAAAATGATTTCTTCTATTTCATCTGCTTTATCAATTGCATCTGGTTTAATTAGAGCCAATGTCTGTTCCACATGGATATAAGTCTGGTTCTTTACTTCTGGCATATTCTTCAATTATTTGATCTAGAAATGTTAATAATAACAACTTGGTCACATTATCATATATATCCTGGCAAGCTGACTGCTGACATTCTTCCATGGTTTAATCAGGTTATTAGGGTACCGAATTATTTAAGTATAATGCATGAAAATCTTTATGAATTTCTCACTTTCACAACCCTATGCAGTAGGGTTACATATAGCTCTTTAGTATACTTTTTCTTAAAATAATTCATTGGAAAGTAGTTATGCTCACTCACAGGTGAAAACAAAGCAGAGCATCCTCTTGTCAGATCAGAATATATGTTGTTTATCAGGGTTGCTACAGACCTTCCTATTATTTTTTCCCTGAGTTTTCCCTGAGTTCAAGAGCCATTTTTCCTTGGGGTTTCCCAGCAAAAATGTGGTATTTTATGAGTGAACTACACGACACTATGACATGCATAAAAATTAACACTAAACTTGAATATTGTGTAATGCATGAACATTTTGTATATTACTAAAGTTTGTTCCTACTTCTAACATCTCTAAAAAGAAAGAAATTGCTACAAATAACTGGTATAAAATCTTTGCAACTAAAAATTAAAAAAAATTCCCCCAGTTTTCCATGAGTTTTCCATGAAAAACATTTCAGAAATTCCCTGAGTTTTCAAGGTTTTCCCTGAGTTTTCCTTAAAAACAATGTTTTTTCAGGTTTTCCCGGTTCTGTTGCAATCCTGTTTATAAGAGTAAAGCTGCTTTATCCAAAACGTTCAGTATGATTTAAACCAACAGAGAGAGGTTTCATGAAAGAGAAGTTGTTTCAGCAAAACTTTGTGGTCAATGGTATTAAAGGTATTGTCCTCTGCAAAATCGAGTTATGGATAATAAAGCAATATAGTGTTAAAATATATACTAATTTAAATTTACTTTTCCACCATATGGCGATTTAACCACATAAACATTAAGCTTTATTTACTTTCCACAGCTGTCATCAATGTTGAGGGTTTAAATGGGAAAAATTTATGAAACACCCGATTTTGATGTTATCATGACAAGTAGAAGATGCGAAGCAATGGCGGGGAGCTTCAATTCATCAATATAAATTAAGAGAACCAAATTTTTGTGGTAAGAAATACCGTTTTATCATATCATATCAAATTTCACATACTAAATGTTTGCGACTACACTGAAAATAATAAAGTTCTCTTCACCTTTTCTGATCCTGTGAAAAGCTTTCTTATGTCATGATGGTGTCATAAAACAGCCAAATTCTACTGCTTTTAAGACTATTAGTGCCATATAGAGAAATAGCCATGATGATGAGTAGAAAGTAAGATAAAATGGGAGAAGGATGATGGAGAAAGTTTAATTGTTTATTTCTTCCTCTGGATGTAACAGTAAACAAAAATAAATTTGAATTCATTTATGTTTCACAAGTTCACTTGATTTTACAGAGGACGATCCCTTTAAAAGCCTTTTTGATGTCATGTTTATACATAATAAAATGTTAAGTAACAGGATAAAATGTGACACATTAAACAGATTTGGGTATGTACAAGTTAGCAGTTTTGGACAAAGTAATCACAGCTTCTTTCATCTTATGAACAAACTTGCCAAAGCTGAGTCTAATAAAGTCTGAGATCATGCCCGGAAGCAGCCAACAGAGCTGTTCTAAGAATATGGATGTTCTCAATTGCCAGGAAGTACGTTCTTGAATCAAACAAAGAGAAAAATTGGTGTTTCCTTAGAAAACCTCTTTTTCCCAGGAAACACAGTTGTTTCTCTTAAAACAGTTGATTTTGCCAGGAAGAATGTAATTTTCCCTTAGAACAGTTCATTTCGCCAGGAAGGAGGTAAGTTTCTCTTAGAACAGATCATTTTGCCAGGAAAGGAACATTCGGTCTTTTGAACATCTCATTTTACCAGGAGGGCCAAACTCATCATCTCTCTCGAACAGCTCTATTTACCAGGAGCGCCAAAATCACTATCTCTCTCGAACAGCCCTATTCGCCAGGACTGATATACTCTAGAACACCTCTGTTAGCTGCTTTCACATGCCCCCTCCAAGCCATAGAAAAAGAAACTAATTTCTCTTCCCTTCTCTTAAGAAAAGTAAAACAGGTGTAACAGCAGACTCAAAAATAAACAAAGAAGAAGAAAAGTTTATATAGGTTAGCATTCTTCAAAAAGGAGAGCGAACTAAAGCATTGCTGGAAAAGTTCCATACAATTTCAATAGTCACCATTATCTATCATCTGTTGTCACTACTACCTGTTAAAAAATCCATATTCATTCCAAAGTCTCAAATTCCATCCACCTTTACTTTTATTATTCCCTAATATTCCCTAAATATAATATGTTATTTCCATGAAAATGCCTTAATATTTTTCCCTAACCAATTTTATATTTATTATTTTTATGCAACTTTCTTAAACAATTGATGTATGTACATGTAACACAAACTATAAAACATTAAACATATAAAAAATTCTTTTTGACAAATTCCACTATCTTTATTATTACAAGATAGCATACAGTTTCATCATATATACCATACTGTTTTAAATATAAAATATTGTTTTAAATACTTTAATGACTTTAATGTAAATTTTATAAATTAACCTCTTGCACACAGAGAATATACAGTTTGACTTACTCATAACTTCCTTGATTAATAGGTAGGTTTGACCAACTCCCCCACCCCTAAGCGGCCACTGAATATACCAAACTTTCTTAGCTTAGAAAGGAAATGCATTTTCTGACTATCTAAAGCCTTCTAAATCCAACTATCTAAAGCCTTCTAAATTCAAAATTTTCTACCCTTCGGATCCAACCATGGTGGAACCTCACAGAGACACAGGCTGTCCTCAACATCAACTGATAACAGTTTGTCACTTGACCACAATGCTTTTCCACCTGCAGTGTTCTACACTTCATCAGCATAATCAACAACTCATTTGGTCAGCAGCTACATTAACTTTTTATGGTCTTCTCCATTACTCAGAATACACTTGTCCTACCATTGTCTAACATTGATACTACAAAATGTTTACTTGCATCAGATATCAACAATACCAAAAATTTAACTAATCTTACCATCAATATCAATGTATCAATCATTTACACGCTGGCTAACTATATCAGGGGCCACTGGTTGTCTTCTATGTCCCATTAATACAGGTCACAGTCTTGTGGACCACTATACACTTATTCAGATGGCAGGTTGCCTGCAAACAAGACTTGAATAGCAATTGTCAACTTAGCACTCTCTCTTGTCAGATTGGTGGGTCAGTACCTACCTCTCACTACCACTGGTGTCCATCATAAATCAATCATTAAACTCATTGGCATTCCCATGTATCAATTCTTAAAGTTTGTGAGTGTTCCTTTATTCTAGGTTGGATTGAGTTTTCACGTCTTATTATATTTGAGTCACAGAGACTGATCTGTGCTTTTTTCATAGCATCATGGCATAGCCTTGTATAACATGCTTCTAGGCCATAATTGTTATATCCTCACAGCCACTTTGTTGCTGTTGTGTTACCTAATTCTCATTCATGTGTTTCACATAATATATATCATCAGGAGCTAATACAGGATTTAAATTTGGATGGTGCTAACCACTCCCAGTGGGATCCAGGGGCAAAGACACTGACATTATTTGTGTCTTTGGTATTTTAGAAGTGCAAATACATCACTTTTTGGCAGTACTTGTATGTATATTGCAACTAACTAAGTAAAGAACAACTGCAAAGAACAGAACAATAAAAAATTATAGGGACATTATTTATTTATTTGGGCGTTAGAACTTCACGCCCAATAGCACTTTTCTCTATGGAATATGTCCCGTATTAGCCCCTGACCATTACAATATGCATCATTGTAGTTATTGAAATATATGAGATATTGTCAAGTTCTATATAAGATATATATATATAAAAAAAGTGGAAATATTAATAAGAAAAACAAAAAAGGGAGTTTATAAAACATCTGGTTTTACTGGTCGATAAACCATGCTGGTTTTGGTATCACTTTTGCATGGGTTTTCAACAGTGGCTCCTCCCATGATTTATTTAACTTACTTTGAGTTGGTTGGCTTCATTATACAGGCCTGGAAATTTGCTTTTGTTGCAAAAACGAAAGTTCATTTACCCAAAACTAGCGATTTCGTTCGTACATAAACAATCGTTTTCGTTTACTTCGTTTATCTAATCCTCAAAGGTTTACAAAAGATCGTTAGCGTAAAAAAGTTGTTTAAAATATCATTAACTTAACGCTGAAGGGATTCATAATATTTTCAGGTGTAGTAATCATAGGAGCAGTCTTGGTCATGAATATTTAGAACCGCGTGTGGCAAGTCGCACACCATATCCTCTGGGTGCGTGAGGTAAAAATCATTACGCTGTAGCCCCTTTTTAACATAAGAATTCTTCGTTTATATCTTGTAAAATTGCGGCAAAACTGTTTTTTAACGTAAGAAATCTTCCTTGGTAGTACGTTAATCCGCTGTAAAAGCCTGTTCTAGCAAAATAATTATTCGTTCGTAGCACGTAAAACCGATGTTAAAAGCCTGTTCTAGCATAAGAATTCTTCATTCATATCATGTAAAATCGTGGTAAAACAGTTTTTTAACGTAAGAAATCTTTGTTCGTAGCAAGTAAGATTGCTGTAAAACCATGTTTTTACTACATAAGGACTCTTCGTTCCTATCACATAAATTAGCTGTAAAACCATGTTTTGATGTTTGTTTGTGTCAGTGTGTGTGATGTTTGTTTGTGTCAGTGTGTGTTATTATATATTCTACCTCTTTGAAAATAGTTACTTGCGAAAGGTACACGTTCGTATGTGCATTAATCTTAACAAATACAAAAATAAAAGAATTCTTACACATAATCCGGGCGTATAAAGATAGAAGAATGACTTTTATATCATTATTATAAGAAATACATAGTTCAAGACATCAAACAAAGGAAAATAGAAATCGGAGACAGCCAGACATCGCATTGAGTTTAATACAGGGCGTGACGTGGCTAGCATGCAACAAAGCAAGTGGCGAAGAAATGTTTATTGAGTTGAATCAAGATGAACTTGCGGTAAAGTCTTGCACCACTTATAAATTATAAGGAAGTAAATTAATTATTTCTAAGAATTTTGATAAGGAAGGAAATTAATTATTTCTAAGAATTAGACAGAAAAATAATATGCTACACAAACGAAACTTTGTTTACGTGAAATAAGATTTGTGTAACCGATGCGTAAACGAAACGATCAAAAAACAAACAAAAAACAAGCATTATTATATTTACAACCCACTACACTACTCTATGTGAATCACATTTCATGCTGTTCCTCCTGTTGCTTTTGTCTCTGATATTCTTTCAGATGATCATTGATTCACATAAATAAACAACATGATTTCACCAACATCACCGGTATAATTATTATGTAGGAGTAACAGAGCTACACTAATAAAACATTTTCAGCCAATTCATGTTAGAACATCACAGTCCATTTGAGTTGCATTGCTGTGTTATCGTTATGATTGTTATGAATGGACTAATATTTGATTAATTCCAACTAAAATTATAGTACTGATGCAGGTAGCTGCATACATTGCATTGCACCGGCTGGCATTCCCTACAGTATACTAGAAGTTCAGTTCAGTCAGTCGATTCTAAATTGTTGAGGGTCAAGAAGATAATTCTGTCTTTATATATGATGGAGGAAAACAGTTTTTACAAGCATTTTACAAGTGTTTTTTTTTACATATCAGAGTCCTCAGCCACATATTTAGAGACTCTAAGTGGAGTCCCCATGTTCACTATCCTGTTGTTTTTGATGATACACTTCCAGACTAGTGCCACTTACTCTACTGCTTCAATTTGCTTAGTAACTAGTATTATATAAATTATGTAGCAGCCTCATTACCATAACATAAGGCATATATTTATACATTTACACTTTAAATGAAATGTATGATTTTTAAAAATGTATCTTACAGTTACTGTAATGCCTAAAAACTTGGAAAGATAAGATATATATATATATAGGCATTGTCATCAAAATATAAATATATTTGGTGACATCATGTTCACTCTCTTCTGCAGAGGTTTCCCTCAGATATGTACCTTACAGTGCTCGTAAAGCCTAGGTACTTGGTAAGATAAGACGTTAAGGCATTGTCATCAAAATGAAAAAACACCTTGCTGGGGGGGAAATTGAAAAGGTTTCAACTCAAATATTTTTGGCATTGAAACAATACAGTAGCAACCACATTTTTTACTTCTTCAGAGAAACATCTCATTGATATAAAGAAATATCAGTTGGTGTATTGTATAATTCCATGAACTAAATTACAAATAAACAGGTTGTCTAGACTCCAAAGCACCTCCATATTACCGAGAAGTAAATGATAAAGGAAATGCAATTTATCTTTTTTTCCTTTTTAAAACATGGTTTACAGAAATTCGTCTGGTTTTCCACAACATTGATTAGGTAGTCTTCAGCAATATTATTTTTATGAACAATATCTTTCTAAAGTAAGAAAATCATAGTAATGGCCATAAAATTCACTCATCAAAGTTAGCCTGTAATATGTTCTGTTACTAAGGCCAACTCCCGTTCTCCCGGTTATAAATAAAACCTCCCACTCTGAAAAAATTACCACAAAAAGTGTTAAAAAGCAGAAAATGTTATGAAATGTCCCTTTTCATGATCTTTTTACAACATACAATCATCGTGTATGTAGAAAGTCTTGATTGTTACTTGTCCCAGTTAATTCAATTATAATCTCTGTGAAGGAGGTCTGATCTGATGTTTTATTTTAAGTTAAAAGGGTCTAAATAATGTGGCTTATGGCCATTTTAGGCAATCTAGAATTCCGGGCCCCTCCAATCCAAAAATCGTCCCTTATGGGCCTGTGTCACAAACGTATGTTAAATAATCTCCTGTTTTCATTACCTTAAAGATTGGAATGTATATATGACCAGTAAATCAAAATATTCAATTCCATCTGTGACATTTTTTATTTTTCGGATGGACCATGTTACTGCACCCAATGTAAGATTATCCTGTGTTTACCATTTTAGATTACCTCACCCACAAAAGAGAGAAAGCTGATTTACATGAGGACAGTATAATGTTTTTAAGACGCAAACAGCAAACCAGTTCTGGTGTAAAACAATATGGCATTTTCAAAAGTTATTAACAAGTTTTACTCCCAACGAAAGTGTTGGTATTGTGTTGTTCTTGTTACTGTTATTTAGAATCTGCTGTTAAATTACTTCATCTTCAGTGCAAATAGCTACCAGTATGCTGTGATGTCTGAGAGTTAACAAGTTAACAATATGTAACTTTTGCTGTTGTGGCTGATAAATTATTCAGATATACTTAGAGACTCATTTAGTCAGTAACACAAAGACAAAAATATAAATTATATTTGCTATATTTTATTTAGACTCCCTATCCTCTTACAGCACACGATGTCACAGGGACAATAAATACCTCCTACCTTAACTGCAGTTCCATCTCAAACTCCTCCATGATAAATCAACATTTCTAACTGGTTTCTAAACATTATTTTGTATATTTTGTAGAAGTAAATATGCAGAAATCTGTGACCCGAAATTCTATTTTCTTTGATCAGAGTAATCTGATAATTGGTTATTTTAGAGAATGTAAATGTGCTGGAATATGTGACCCCAAATTCTATTTTCTTTGACAGGAGAAATCCTATAATCGATTATTTTGTAGTTGTAAATATGCAGAAATCTGTAAACCAGAACTCCATTTTCTTTGGTCAGCAAAGTCCTAGAATCAATTGTTACTAATGCGTAATTATGTTTAAACCTATGGCACGAAATTAGGGTTTACTTGATTGGAGAAATCCGATTATAGATCATTAATGTGCTGAAATATGTGAGCCAAAATTCAAAAATGTTCGACCCAGAATTGTGGTTTTTTCTACTGATCACAAATACAATGTTTTACTGTTTAGAAAAACCTATAATTTCAGGAAATCCGGTCCTGATTTTTACATAATTTCAGGCCTTGGAAAAAACGAGAAATACATGTCAAAATAATATGGAGGCAATGAAACAAGTTTATAATGATAATAATGGCAGCAAGAAAGTAGGAAGAAAGGTTTTTATGCTATATTTTTTAGATATTTCCCGCACCATTTAACAAGGAACTTAACTTGGTTTTTACACGATTTATGTGATTTACGTCACCCGAATTTACGCATTTTAAAAGGTGGAATGCGTCCCGAAATTCGTAACCTGAAAATGTCAATTTTAAAACCTGAAAGTACGTAAATATAGCAACTGAAATTTGTGATATTTCATGCTAATATTAACATATTTTCGGTACCATTTAACATGGAATTTAAACTGGATTTTCACGATTTCTGGTTTAATTTTATATTGTTTTTTATGACACTCAAATTTATGCATTTTAAGAAGGCAGAATGTGTCCCGAAATTCGGAACCTGAAAATGTCAATTTTAAAACCTGAAAGTACGTAATTTTATAGCAACTGAAATTTGAAATTTTTCCTGTGGTACATGGGTATTCCTCTTGAGCATAAGGATAGGATGAAATATCTAGGAGTCATTTTTGATGAAAATCTGCAATGGCACTACCAAATCAAAAACATCAAACAAAAAGTATCTTTAAAACTATCCAAAATAAAGTCCATTGC
>JANTOQ010151705.1:0-14994 GCA_027564595.1 Bythotiara depressa | reverse complement strand
CGCACCATCTTTAAGGAATTTTCCTGATAAATTATCGATTCCTACTGCTTTGTTAGGATTTAATTATTCAAGTAATTACAGTACTATCTTTTCCGTTGTTGGTTCCAAACAAAAACAGCTTTCCTTTAAATTAAGAGATTTGTAGAATTCCTTGTCACTTTCCATTCCAATTCTTTTAGGTGGGTTAGGAAGCTTTTCAACTTCGAAAATAATAGTGGGTTGTTTAATTTATTTCCAAGATCAGTTAGATATTTAGTTTTTGTTGAAGATTTAAGTTTAGCACTGTGTCGAGTTATTTTTTTAAGAGGACATTTTTATTCGGAACAAAGTTGGAAAATAATATTTGTTAGGCAGTTGGTCAGGAAAGAGACTTGATCATTTACGTTTAATTTGCTTAATGAAATGTTCCAATCAATCCTAAACAGACTTCTTCTAATAACATGAATATTTTCCCTATAAAAATCCCATACCAAACGCTCATAAGGAGGAGGAAAATCTATTTGAAAATCTATTTTAGTATAAATAATTTGATGATGACACCTCTCAAAAAGAGATGGATTTACACCACTGTCTAAAATAAGATTAGTCTGAGATTTAAAAATTAGATCAATGCAAGAAGTAGAATTGGGCAAACTATGCGTTGATTGATTAACTAACTAATGTAAGCCACATTGACTTGTTAATTCTTCAATATCTAAGCCTTCATTATTAGTAATGTCATTTCCCACAAGTTAGTGTTTCTAGTATTAAAATCACCAAAAAATATATATATATATATATAAGGATTATGTTTATTTACGTTGCTGATTGTTGCTTCGAACCCATTTTTAAATGCATCAAATTCATCAATTGACTGACTGGGAGATCTGTATATAGATGTAATGAAACATGTTTTATGTCCTACTTTAAGTTCAGCTACAATACACTCACTTAACGGTGTAATGTTTGTTTTGAATGTAATGGGAAGGTGATTTCTTTAATAAACACAAATTTCTGCTCGTTTATTATGTGAAGGATGATCAGAACGTTTCAAAGTATAACCAGGTAAGTTTGCCGTCCATCAACACCCGAATAAGAAGAATTAAGAAATGTTTCCGATAAACAAACAATATTATATTTAAAAAAGGATAAGTAAACCTCCAGTAAAGACATTTTTATAAGACTATCAACAGAAATATTGTTCAGATTCTAATGACACACACTTACTTCTTTAACATCTTTGTCCGGGTTAGGCTCTACATCACCGGCTAATAAAATAATATTTATCATGTATAAGAAATATTATAAGACCTGGGTTAGACTGTTTATATATAATAACAGTCTGCTCAGTACACTGGGGGCATGTATAAATATACGCAAATCTCTGTTAAAGATATATAATACAAAATAGGAGCTAGTGAATGTCTTTAAGTAAATTGACAGATGCGATACACCAAAAATGTTTACGGAGATCAGAAAACAGGATACTACATGCATATTTGGGAATGCACTGAAAATATAAAATAATTGACAATAATCGTGATTATGCATCTAGTATGAATTAAATATTTCCATTGAGTCTTTGGACAGTGACATAAACAATACAATGTAATTTGCAAAAACTTCATGCGATTTATTGCTGTGTAAGAAATATAATATGTTTTGATAAACTTTATCATAAAAAACAGTATATTTTTAAACAGAAGTTAATAAGACACTAAAGTAACCATACACATTTTGTAATTTTTAAATCAAAAGATATGAGAAGTAACACAATCTGCAAACCCCTAAGTGCACAAGATGCTCTAAATATCACTACTACTTTCTTTGTTTTTATTGACTGATTGATTTATTGAGTTTATTCTATTGTGTTTCTATACCACATTTGTATTTATCTTAATTATATACCTTTAGAATTTTAACACCTCTTATTGTAATATTATATGCACTAATTACTTTTATTTCAATTTTTGTAAAACGTAAATTATTTTATTTAAACATTGCTATGGTAACCTGGATTGGCTCTGTAAAACTGATTGTAACATTTTACTTGTTTAATCTGAAGATGAGAAAATAATTCTCCAAACATGTTATTGAAAAATATATAGTTATTTATTTAATTTGTTTTCAATAATTCTAAATAAAATGTTTTCTCACAATTTTCCTAGTCAAGCTCAATTCTTGTTGCTTATTTTCAATATCAAGTTTAATGGCGGTCAAAACTTTCTGCATTTTTGCAGTAGCTATACATGTCGGTTATAGTCGGTTTTAGTTACCAAATTTCTCATTTTTGTCATTTCAAGTAAGATATTCCGAAAAAAGAGAAGTTTCAAATCTAGAAAATAACTTTATATTTAGAAATAATTTAGATATGGTAATGCTAATAAGATCAGATCTACCCAGTAGGTGCAACAAGGTCACATAACTTCTGTAACTTCTCTTCAAAGTTGTTAGAACGTTGTTTGATTATGTTGTGCCGACGGGTAGGAGACTTATTATTTATTCACATTCGGAAACCAAAACTAAATGATTTACAACTCCTCTCTTAATTAACAATTCAGTACCATCAATGGTGCGACCACAGCGCTAAGAAAAGAGCTGTGCGCAATGTTGCACGTTGGCATATGGACAAAAAATAAAAATATAAGTTTAATAACAGCCAGCTAGGTCAGCATAACATGCCCTGGAAGTTGTATCAAATATAGTTTGTTGCTATTTTAGCTATATAATTCAGAAATTCGTTATCAGCTTTTTAATAGCTTTCCAATGACACCAAACATGCCTGTATTTGTCACAAGAAATATACGGGAAGTTTTTGAAACCAAAATACTATAAATTTGACACCTGTCGTCACATCGGGAAACTCCAATACCTCAAAAATATATTATTTTAACATAATATAATAACACAGTCTTGAGTAAAAAGTAGAAGTTTAGTTATGAATAAAATTTCCAGAAGCTTCATGTTGTGATCAGTAAATAACACAAAAGTTATAAAATGTATCAAACTAAACTTATATTTCGACCTCTATCCTGAAATCATCTTCAGAGTATAAAACAATTTTAATACAAGCTAGAAGCTAAAAAGTATTTACAATTGATAAAAAACTAGGTTGAAAACTCTCAAGCGAACAGTTTAATTTGAATAGATTTCTCTTGGACATTCAATGATGGTTTATGTCGTTTTATTAATAATGCCTCAGCTATTTTGCGTTTACGAGAGTTGTTATAACTAGCGTCAATAATGCTGAAATTCTCATTAGTGACACAACTATGGTCATTTTCAATGGCGTGCTTCAGCAAGTGAGAATTGTGGTCTCTACCGTTGTGATCCTTCACACGCTCAATTCTTCTTCTTCCACTCTCTCCAACATAATTGGCCTCGCACTGAGTATCAGGGCACGACACACTATACACGACATCGTGCTAGTCTTCAAATGGTGTCTTATCCTTTAAATTGAAATAGGAAACCAACCTAGTACCTGTATATACAATTCGAGGCTCTACATCTTTAGGTAATACTCTCATAAGGTTTTTCTTTAAAGATATTGACTGATATTGTTGTCAATGGGCGCATTATCATTTTGTATTCTCAGAATGTTTATGCTCTAGTTCAGTGTAATGAAAAGATTTTACAGTTGTTTCCAGCTGTTGCCATGGAGACATAAAAATAACCTGGTAATGGGATTTACGTGTCATTTTATATGTAAACATAATAAATTAGTTAAAATAACTTATCAAACAAACAGGAATACAAAAACTGTAAAAATAATTGTACCATCCAGGAGAACAAATTCTTGGTTAACATGGTAACAACAAGTGATCTGATAATAGATTTAACTATTCCCAATATCTTTTAATGTATGTACATACCTCCTGCTTGTACTAACCTTTCCACTGAAAACCTTTATTATTTTATGAGAAACATAGAGGACTGATCATCTTGTAGCATATTTATGTTACATTACATTTCCAATAATTAACCCCCGGGAAAAATCAAAATAGAAAAGAAATGACCCACGATTTGATTCCTTTCCAGGGACTCTATACATTAAAGGGTTAACTATCTCGAATTAATTGCCTTGTCCGTTACACAAACCTTTACGAAATCTATGTATTGCTAAAATTATTTTACGTCATTCGTTATTCAAATTATTGCTAATTTCTTTGACTATTTTCTGGCTTGATAGTAATGCTAAGAATAGATATTGGTAGGAAGGCGATACACTGAACTGCTATTTACTTCACAACTAAATTTATTCCAATTTATTCCAAAGCCTTTGTTCCTAACAACACTATCATCTGTAGAGACAAAAATGCACTTCAGGATAATGTCTGAAGTCAAATAAGTAAAAGTAAGTCTAAACTTTACAAATCATATTAACGAAGGCCATGCTATTACTAAATTTAGTGCTAGTATTTACGAATACTAAAATAAAATATGTTTGTTGACTTGCAGCATGTAAAACGAGAAAATTAAAGTTCTACCAGAAAATGAAAATAAGCACCGCGTCCGAGATTGCGTTAATCTTTTAATGCATAGTGTCCCCGGAAAGGAATGAAACCATTGTTCATTTCTTTGATATTTTAGTTTTGCCAGGGAGTTAATTATTGCAAACATAAGCTGAGAAGACGCCCTAGTTCCTTATAAAATTATAACGATTTCCAATGGGAAGATTAATAAAACCAGGAGGTATTAAAAAGGTTAAAGTTGGATAGTTGATTGACGTCTCTTATCGATTGCACTATATACGGTTTGGATGTGTGGAGCATATTGTTGCATGTGCGATTGTAATCGTGACAAAGCTTTCATCGTCGTCGTAATTCACGTATCGTTACTCTTCTAGGTCAAGTTATAAATTAAAATCACATGATTGACTCGCGTGTGTTTGCCTCCGCCAATCATTCTATTCTTTTGCATATGAATGTGAGCCTGATCATATATCTAGCCACGCATCAAAGCATAAAAACTTTAGTATGTTGAAAGTAACAAGTCAAATATATTTGTCCTTCTATTGGACATGATTTTTTATTTTATTGTTATTGAGACAATTCTTCTTCTTCTTCTTCTTATATTGGAGAGGATTTCTTTCTTATTTTAAGGTTATACAATTTATTTTCCTATGTCATGCGCTGCATATTTGCTTGCTTAATAGGTCCACGAAGAAGACCATCAAAATGGAGGTTACTGCAAACAAGTTTAGTAGCTTGAATTCAGAGGAAGTCCACTCCCGGTTTTTACAGGAAGCCACTACGAGCTGGAATTCAGAGGAAGAAGCACACTGCCTAACTTTACTAACCAAGGTGAAGCAGAAGAGAAAATAGAAAATATGAGAGATAGGAGGGAATCTCATTTTATGAATTTTGTCGATATCAATTATCTGTTTTCTGTTGGGCTGTTGACCTCTTTTTAGAACTTAGTCATTATGTATACTTTCCAGAATCAGAGAAGTACCAGAATTGGCACAAATAATGGAAACCACGTGGATTTAAACGACAATTTATTAAGATGTGCCAATTTTACACAAACCTTTGTTTAGAAAGAACATAAAGTACCTATTACGGTTATATTTTTTCACAATGTTTTCAACTTCCAACTAATACCACCCCAGACTACGATTAACTTTCTAAACTGTCGACCTTACCTAGTTATTGCCCACTGAGAGAGAGTACGAAAACAATCATGTGACGTATTAATTTAAATTACGCTTAGCTTATAAGATAAAGGCTTGTTTTTGCAATTCAAAGGTTAATTTTACTTGTACAAATCTTATACCAACAAATCAGTTACAAACATTTTGAGACTTTTGGCACATTTCATGTGGCTTATTTTCCTTGAAACTTCCACAAAACAAGAAAATAATGACAGCAGTCGTGGAATGGAAACGCAGTACATACCGGGATGTTTTCTTCCGAAATATGCACGGAAAGATAAAATGACAATGATTTTCAGGTGTTATGGCGTTGCGATGTCCATCCTAAGGCGTATTTATGTATATTAACGGATGGTTCCATTACAGTGCTATTATCTCTGGAACGGGAGTGGTGGAGGAAATAGGGATTGGCCAGTCGTTATCTATATTGGATTCTGCGTCGGATAGAGTTGTTTTTATACCGTTAAAGTGCACCGAATCGTAGTTGTGCTGATCCGTTGCCGCGAAAATTGTGAAAATTTGCACTTTTTGAAAAAACGCTTCGGCGTCGAAGGAACTAACCGTTCCCAATGATAACGAGTATCACAGAACATAAATCTTAAGTAAGTTTAATGGTACGTTATACAAATGACAATACGTGCGTTAATCTAAATTGACACATTGTCTCCATAGATGCATTCACCAATATCGGCTGCTCAATTTTCAACAACAAGTAACAATTTCGATATTGCTCAGTCTATCTGTACGAAAAGATATTGAACTGCCACATGAGTCTGATTTAAAAAAACCTTTTTAATATTTCTCGGCATTCCACACACCTATCAGTTCAGTTATTTCGAGACCTGTCGTAAAAGAATTAATTACACGCTTAAATACGAACAATAGGTGTTATTTCTCGCTTTCATCGCAGAAGAAGTAGTCCATCACTAGTTCACATAAACCCCTTGGCGTGGGTCATCAATATATTCTCTATGCGTGTATTTATACATGAAAAGGGGGTTCCTTGGAGTTATAACTATATATTATGTATATTATATTAATTTATAATAATATATTAACTATTAACTATTTCTCACAACATGATATCCTTTCATAAGTTTTTATATTTTTAGTGCGTCATGTGTAATAAATGTGTAATCATATAGAGTATAGACAAGTAACTACATTTTCATTTATTTTCAGTAAACTTTTAACAGTAAATTCAAAGATAAGTTCTGTCTTGAGAACTAACGAAGTACAAATGTTTTAAAGAAATGAAATTGGTTCATCACACGTTTTTTATTACACGTAATGAGTGATTGTCCTTTAATTTTACATTAATGAGGAAATGTAACACCATCGTAGCTATAAAGAAGTAAATGACGTAAGATTCTGTTGTGCAAAGAATCATTAAACCAACTAGATTTTACGAAAGCATAATTCTTATTATTAATAGACAAAAGGAAATGATGTCACCGTTGCTCGTTTTCACAAGTATTCTCTTTACTTTATCACGTTCATCGCATGCAGATATTTTGAGAAATGATTGTATGTTATCTGGAGAGTTCTCCGTTATGAAAAGATCGCATAAAATACCAACGGTTATAGCGTCATTTAATAACATATTGTTAAAAGACTGCGTAATAAGATGTATGCAACATAAGGAATGTCAGTCAGTAAACATACAAACTTTAACCAACAAATGTGAACTCAGCGAACATAATACTGCAACAGAAAAGTTGATAGCTATAAATGGTTGGATACATATCGAAACTAATCCATATAGTAAGTACCAAGGACGACACTGTTTTGATTCAAAACCATGTCCTAATCATGATTATTGCGTTTCTCTTTGTGAACATCCATGGTACAAATGCAAATGTATTGACAGTAATTATGGTGATTCATGTAAATCGAATCCTTGTAAAAATTCAGGTGTTTGCGTCAATTCGTGTACTTTTCCGACTTATACTTGTAAATGTAATAAACCATATACTGGAAAGAACTGTGATCTTAATCTTCACCAGTCAATGTATTTTAAGTCAGAAAGTCGCGATCAGATGGTTAAGAAAACTAATGTTGTGTCCTTTGCACAACTTACCACTTGCTTGTGGTTTAACTCCCACCATACCTATGGTGAACGCGTAAAAGACTTTCTTGTTTCATTATATGCACAGGAATCATATTGTAGTCAGTTCATGATTTACATAAGTAGTGGTTATATAAAAGTAGGTATAGAACCTGAAGCGAAAGAATACAAATATTTCAAATACGACAAGATAAAGTACCACGAATGGTACCATATATGTGTTACCTGGACTAATCATTTTGGAATCAAACTTTTTATAAATGGTAGCCAATCTAAAGTTGTAGCAACCTCTTATACTTACGAGCCATTTTTAATTAACGCTACCCATATAACAACAGGACAAGATATGGACTATACATCATTGTGTGAAGTTGGCGATGAATATGAAAGTTTTCTTGGGGAAATTGCCTTTGTAAATATATGGAGTAGGGAGTTAACTAACAGAGAAGTTAAGAAGGTTTATAAAGGAACGATGAACGATGGTGATGTAGCAAATTGGAAAATGTTACTTAATTTTACAAATACCGACAATATTGTCAAAAAATATTTTTACCCGAAAGTGAGTGGGAATTGATGGCGCGAGACAAAGAATGTGTCTTTTGCATGCATTTACGTGACAAAAATAAAGTGACAGTGTTCGAAAATTAAAAAACGCGTAATGAGCAGGTTTTGAAAAGTTAGAATTTCAATAAACAAAAAAAACAAAGAGCCGTAATATTTTTATTCTGATAAATAAATCTCAGCGAATTTATTCCATTAAAGCAATCAGTAGCAAAACATGCGCGAGAAAATATTACACTATGCATCATACCCAAAAGTGTGTTACAAGAGTAAACAAAAATTATCGCTTTGCTCACCCAGTTTTAGAGTATCTGTAACACGAATGTCTTTTGGAATGAAATGTACTTCGAGTTAAGTTTTGCTATTTTTAGAGTTATTTAACTCGTTGGCATGGTGTACGGAGAAAATAGAATTTTAATTCTTTCAGGAATTAATGGTTTACAAACACTTTACGAATTAGAAGTTCGTTTTATTACCAGTCACACGGAATAGATATGTTTTTCTTACTTATTTTCACTGTTTGTGTATTTTGTTTATCATTTGAAGATGTATCTAGGCTTAGCGGTATGTCATCTGAAAAGTTTTCCGTTATTCACAGATAACATAAAATACCAACCGTTATAGCATCATAGGGGTTGTCAGGAAAATACTTCACCCGTTGCGTACCCCTAGCAAAAGTGTAATTGTATACCCAAAGTAAAACATTTCGTTAACGGTTAATGTTAAAGGATCACATCATAAACGACATAACGCCAAACAGATTTGAGATGGCAAAAGTGTTTACTACGTCATGCACAGTAATATATCGAAGGTTGTACACTACAGTCAGACAGTTGGACAGTGTGCCGGATTCCATAGTTTCCTAAGTGGACCATTCGTGTGCTTTGTATCGTCATAAGACAATGAAAACCATGAAATATGTACAATATTTGTATTTTCTTCTAAAGTGATTTGCGTTCATACCTCATCTCTTCTTAGTAACAACTTATTTTTTGTATATTTAAAGAAAAGTGGTCAACATGAATGAGATCTAAAACCCCATGAATTACAATAATTATTCCCATGATACAGCAAGTAGCGCTATGTGCAACTTGAGGTCGATACATGTTTTTCGCAAGCGCGTCATATTTAATTATTAATTATTGTGGTTATTAACCATGGTAACAAGTGAGACCATATTTTTCCCCATCAGCTTTTATCAACTTAATTTTCCCTTTTAGTTCCAAGGATCAACCCCATAAAAGAAGTAAAAAACAGAACAAAATCTGGGTAGGAAAAAATTCTGGTCCGAGGTACCATGCTAGGATTTCCCACCAATCCAGATTCTCAGTATTCACATTAATGATTAACACTATTCATAATCACATTGAAAACATAAACTCGGATTTTACAACATGGTCAAATTGTAAGCAAAATATGGATTTAAACTCTTAAAGTACAGATTGGGATTTTACTAAATCTTTTGCTAAACCCCGTGTCATCCGTGCCTCCGTTCCATCCGTGCTCCCGTGCAATTTGTGCTATTCGTGCTCCCGTGCGAATAATGTAAGTATTAAATCACACGTTAGAATAATTTATGCGCATGCGCTATCAGTTTCATGTCAACTTCCCAATTTGTAGCAGGAATTTTATGTCGGTGTTAAGGAATACACCAACTCAACATAAGAGCTGACTTTTGAATATTTAAAACTAACCTCTGCTTCATATTCCTCGTCGCAAAATAAATCAAAATGCAAAGTTTCAAATTCATAGCTGCTCTACAAATGAATTTAAAATCGTTTTAAACGTTTTAAAATCGTAAAACTTGAGAAAGTTTTGACGGTGAAAATCTTTAGGGGAGTCAAAGTCTTCTTATTTTCCCAAATTTCAAGAGCTATAAAACGGTTTGTTGTGCAAGTATCTATTTGAAACTTTATAATCTGCCTTACTTTTCGACGAGCATTTCAAATCCGAGGTCGGCTTCAGGGTAAATCTAACGGAAATATTTTTATAAATGGCAGCTCTTATGCTGATTTGGTGTATTACATTGGAAATTGATCACGTCCTATTCGTGAAAGTTATGATCAATTCAGTGCGCATGTACAAACATTTTCTGTCAGTTTTTTTTTCTATTTCGGTTGCAAGTTTATATCGGTGTTAAGGAATTACAAAGGAAATTTATCACTTCTTACTCGTGGAATTTATTATCAAGTCAGTGCGCATTGCGCAAACATTTTCTGTCAGTGTTTTTCCTCTTTCGGTTGCAATTTTATGTCGGTGTTAAGGCCAATTTCCATGCAGCGATTTTTGAGCGAACGATCGTCAGCGATCGTCAGAGATCAGTCGCAGATGTATCTCCATGCAGCGATTTTTGAGCGAGTGACGTTCGTTCTATTTTGAGAAACACAAGAGAAACAGCAGCAGCAACAACGAATTGTTTTAATTAGTATAGGCCTCATGAAAAATTAACAAAGCCAAGAAGCTTTGGGTTAGCAAGATTTTTAAAGAACGTACAACAAAGGAGAAATACCATTTACTGAGAAACGATCTTAAACTTTTTTATCATTAATATTTTTAAAAATATTTTCGCATGATTCCAAGAACGTTGGATTAATACAACGACAATCGAAAATACGAAACCGGTATGCCCACCAGAGAGACTTTGTGTTACTCTTTGTCATTTAGTTACAGGAGATTCCCACTTGACTATTGCAACAAAGCTATCGAATGAGCTCAACAACCGTCAACAACAGGGTTTCTTTTTGTGATTCATATTTTGTTGGTGCCGAAATCACATTAAATTTACATTAGCTGTCGATGTAGATGTATCATCACTTTGCGAGTATACGGCATCGTAGTTGGAAAATTAAAATAATTATTTGCCATTCCTTCGAAACTACAAAAGTTTGTAAACACCGACACTTTTTAAAAATCTCAAAACATTCTTTCCAAACATTCCAATGCTTTCGAATTTCTAACTTTTATTGTTGACGTTTAAACAATTTTGATTGGTCAAAAATAAAAATAAACGTCATAATCGCTGGCATTCGCTAGGAAAGTTGAATTAAATTCAACTTCTTGGGCGATCGTCAGCGATCATTTAATCGAACAAATAATAACTCATTTTTTAAACTGCGCATGACCAAACTTGATCGCTGACAATCGCCCGCTCAAATATCGCTGCATGGACATTGGAGATTGGCCTTTAGTGAATTACAAAGGAAATCGATCACGACCTATTCACTCAACAACAGAATGGTGCTATTGTTGTTTTCTAATCAGAGTGCAGAGTGAATCATCATCATCATCATCATCATCATCATCGTCATCATCATCATCACCATTATCATCATCATAATCATCATCATCATTGTATTGTATTTCAAGTCAGTGTACCCAGGGGCATAGAATAGGTGATGTATTTTCTTTTTGTTACTTATGATTGTAAAGATAAAAATGGATCATTTTATTCCCTTATTATCTGCCAGAATTATCTGCTAGAACACCTTTTTAGGAGAGAAATATTGGTGCTAATACGTAAACCAGGGGTATTGGAGTATGGAAATTATATATTTTTAGTTAGGTACTTAATATTAAAAAGATAAAAATGGATGAAAAAACCTTTTGATATTTGTAAAAAGATTTGTTAGAATACTTTTATAGCGTGAATAGGATCAGGTTTAATTGAAAATAATTATCCCCCGATGTTAACAAAGGTAGGTGTGAAACCAGAACTTTGATATTTCCAATTAGCTATGTGTGATTGCAAAAATAAAAAGGATCGTGATTACCACTGTTATCAGCAAAAATTATGTGTAGAATACTGTCAGAGAGAACTGGCACAGGGAGAGCATACGCATACGCCGTACATCTTCAAAAGTTACGCATAGTCGATCATTTACTGTAATATTGACTTACCTCTCCGTAGTTTTGTTCTTTTATTAAGCAGATTAACATTGGTGTACAATAATCACAAGGCAGACAGCGGCATTATTTGTAAGAAAGGATTTCGTGTATTGTTTATATGAACAATCCCGTGGTTTAACAATAATAAAGTTAACCTAAATTATATGATTATAATTTTTACATGCGCACTGACTTGCCCATAACTTATCGAATAGTGTATTGTGTGTTTCCTTTGTAATTTATTAACGCCGACATAAAATTCCCACCAGAAAGGGGATAAGTTGTGACATGAACGAATTAGCGCATGCCCATGCGTTGGACTCCATTTTAGAAATAGCAAGAGAGCAAGGATGGCACGGGAACACGGTGGCAGGGATGGCATGAAAGGAACGGAAGGAACGGGAGCACGGTGGCACGGATAGCACGGAAACACGGTTGCACGGGTAGCACTAATGGCATGGTATTTAGCAAACTCTCTTTTTAGCTAAAAACCTATTACCTACAATTTTATATTCTGTGTTGTTGTCGTTATTTATTGCCTTTTGCCTTTTATAACTTCAACAAGCAGCAAATATGTTCAAATATTTAAAATCCAATATTTTATCTATGAAATCGTTTGGTCATTTCTTTTCTATTTTCCTTTTTCCAGGGGGTTAATTATTGGAAATAAAATGTAAAATAAATTTAGTTGAAGCTAATAAGACACCCTAGTTCCTCATAAAATTATAAAGGTTTTCAATGGAAAGTTTAATTAACAAAATTATAAATAATTAACAAAATTATAAATAATTAACAAAATTATAAATAATTAACAAAATTATAAATAATTAACAAAATTTTAAAGGTTTTCAATGGAAAGTTTAATTAATAAAATTATAATAAAACTTAGATATACACTGTCAAATGTCACTTAGAAGGAACATAAAATAAATAGAAAAATAGATAAATAATAAATACAACAAAACAACAATCTTGTATCCCATATGTGTAGATCATATCAGCACACGTAGCAAATTTTAGCTCATACTTACCAATAAGTTGGCTTCCCTTATCCCACAAATATGTGTTTGTCTTAACTTGATAAGCATCAAGAAAACATTAAATACCAAATCGTACCAAACTTAAAATTTTTATCACTGTTGCTATGAATCGATAAACTTGCAACGTTGAGAATTGTGGTACCTATTTAGAGAAAACCAACCTCTTTTATAGAATACCAACCAGTTTTAGATAAAACCAATAATTATTTGAGAATGTGGGAAAACCTTTGGCAATGGATGCATCAATGAACAACTTTCTGAAATATTAAAAAGTAAGCTATACACCACATTTTCCTGATACCTGTTCACATATACTCAATTTTTTCAATATATTTTCTTACATCTTCCAGGAATTTTAATTGTCATAAATATATGTTAGGTAGATATTTATATTCACTCGAAAATGCGCTTCCTGTCCATTTACTTCACTTTATTGTTTGCTGTGTTCAGCTATGAAAGATTCTAATTAGATCTACAATTAAGCAGAAAACTTTTCATACACAATGATACACACATATGAAACTGGAAACTGAAAAGGTTTATAATTTTATGTGGAACCAGGGAGTTTATTTTACATTACATTAGAGATAGAGAATTGGGGATTCAGGGACAGCAAAATCTCTCGCTCTTTCAACGCTCCTTTGCCACCTCTAGTTAGCTTTGAAATGTATAGAAATACAGTGCGTATTTGCTAGGGTATTTAGTGTCTGCGCAGGTGGTCATGATGGTGGAGGTTTTGCGACGGTTCTTCGATGGTTCTGCGCATGCGTGAAATAAATGACGTCATCAGAGGAAATCAGGGTAAGTCCCTACTCATCAGGGAAACCCTCTAAATCTGTGACGTCATCACCAATAACCAGCGCATACATCAAGTGTGCTCGAATTATGTCCACTCTAAAAAATTTATCACATGTCCAAAACATGTAATAAAAATATAAAATGTATGAAGAAGATGTCAAAGAAAATCCTATAATTTTTATACGGACCCCTGATAAATTCAAGACGCTAGAAATGTGTGAGATAGCGGTTAAAGTCCATCCTGGGCTTTTGCAGCACACCCCAACAAGAATCAAAACAAAGGAAATATGTCAAAAAGCCTGTGGTATACTTCCTTGGCTTATTGTGCATACCCCTGATAAATCGAAGACGAAGGAAATGTGTGAAAAAGCAGTTGAACTCAATCCTGAGTATTTGCAGTATACCCCTGATCAATTCAAGACGCAGGAAATGTGTGAAAAAGCAGTTGAAGAAGATCCTAGGCTTTTGCAGCACACCCCAACAAGATTCAAAACGAAGGAAATATGTCAAAAAGCCTGTGGTATACTTCCTCGGCTTATGATGTTTACCCCTGATCGGTTCCTAACGCAGGAAATATGTCAAAAAGCAGTTCAATTCAATCATAGGTATTTGCTGCATACGCCCGACAAATTTAAGACGAAGGAAATGTGTGAAAAGGCATTTGAAGTCTATCCAGTTGTTTTGCAGGATATCCCTGATAATGTTTTTACATCAGAAATGTGTGAGGTAGCGGTAAATAAATATCCTTGGTTTTTGAAGCATACCCCTGATAAATACAAAACGCGTGAAATGTGTGAAAAAGCAGTTGAAGAAGATCCTGATCTTTTGAGGTATATCCCTGATCGATTCCTAACGCAGGAAATGTGTGAAAAAGCATTTGAAGAAGATCCTGATCTTTTGTTTGAGTATATTCCAGATTATTTTTTAACGTCAGAAATGTTGGAAATAAGCTCAGATCGAGCAGCTCAATACACTGCACGTAAGGAGCAAAAGTCTAAAATAAGGGAAGA
>JANTOQ010151594.1:0-14998 GCA_027564595.1 Bythotiara depressa | reverse complement strand
TGATTAATTGTCAATATTACCGAACTAAAATATTCGCCTCGTGTAGGAGATAGAAAATTTGAATTTATATTTTGCACTCGTCTTGAGACTAATGCAACGTAATTGATGGTAAATAATATTATTGACAGTAAATGTTTAAAAGTTAACAGTAAATAACTTTATTAACAGTTAATTCATACGACTTAACAGTAAACATTTATGGACTGTAAATTTATAAACATTTACCACGATAAAATAAATAAATTTACCCTAAATCTAAAGAGTGATTTGAAATTGGGTTTAAAACCTATTATAGTTAAAATGTTAGGGAGTTGGAGAGTTGCGAGTTGGAAAGTTGGAGAGTTGATTTTTTGTTCACTGCCGAAATTAAAATTATGTTGCGCTCATCCGTAAGGCTGATTTTATCAGAGGAAATTCACGTGCCCGGAGGCATGTGTGTTTCTCCTTTCACCCACAGGATTCGAATCCCACTACTAATTTAAAATGGTTTTAGGAGTGTGAGAGTAACCTAAAGATTCTGTCATGTTTATGACTATGTAATATGCATATATTCTCTCATTATGTGACCAATTGCGTGCATATATTATCTTCGTTTACGTTAGCTCAACTACAACTTTCTTCTTACCTTACCTTATCACGGACGGAAATATACTTTCTGGTTATCATTATGCTAAAATTATGTGATTGGTAGTTTAATTTTGATTGGAGTAGATTATTAGTCACATAAGCAGGTAGTTCACTGGAGACACATGTTCTGTCGTTACTTGTTGTGTATCAATATTTATATATCCATTTTGCTCAATTGTACTTTTAAGTATCATTTCATCTCATTCGCGGAGGTCCTTCTCTTTCCCAGAGTTAATGTATTTCAAAGATATATTCCCAAGATCCCCGCATTTTTCGTCGAATCTTTGCGAAGGAGAGTGCTTTAACGTTACGTGGCTGAAAACAACAAATATATGTACTGTAGTTATGAAGGTCAATTGAAGCTTGAAAAACTTGCTTGTGTTGTCTTTTGTAGGTATATGTTTATAGTACACAATAATAAATGAAATACACAATAGCATTTAAAAAGGAAACAGCTTGCCTAAATGTATCACGATGTTTTGAGCGGATAAAAACAATTATAACTTCTCTATTGTTTTATCCACTAGGTTGATAAGTGTACAAAGAAACTGATTGTAAAACACAAATAAATGTTTTGCAGTTTAAATAATAAATTAATTTAAAAAAAGATCTATGTCCAATAAATAATGTATGCTTAGAAAGCATTTCACGAAAAACCTCTGAGATGGTGACAGATTTAAACTTAAATCATACAATGCGCAGAAAGCTTATTTTAAAAGTAAACAACCAGAAAATGTTTTGTAAATAGAATTCGCGCAAGTATGTATCTCCTAAACAAACGATCTCGCAATGTAGTCAATGCAGACACCGCGCATTCTTTTCATCCACGCGAAGCCTGTTGTTGATCTCTTTATATTTTACATTTAGCAGTGCGTAATATAATTGTCTCAGGAGATATTCCTCAAGAAATTAAGAATATAATGGAAAGTAACGAAAGCTTTTGCGAAGTCAAACAACTATTGTTACCATCGTGTAGAGCATTGTTTTATAACTTGAACTAATGAGTCGCGCAGACTTATTATTCAGAGTCGAAGAGAAAGAAACATCAATTGTTACCATCGCGTAGGCTATTATTTTAACTAAAAATAATGATTCAAGCAAACTTATTATACAGCACTACAATAATTTGAAGAGAATGTTCTCATCAAAGAGCGCTGCATCGCGCAGATAGCAATTAATCTTCACGTATGCGTAACATTGCTTTCAAGCTGTACTGTAGTGCTAAATAAGTGTCAGGCATGTAATTTTCAAATAATTTCCCTTTGTACTAGCACTGAATAAGTGCCACGAACGTAATTTTCAAATCATTTCCCTTTGTATCTAGTGCTAAATAAGTGTCAAGAATGCAATCTTCAAGGCATTTCCTATTTTCTAGCACTATATGTGCCATGAACATAATTTTCAAATAATTTCCCTTTGTATTTGTCAACCCCTGCATCGATAAAAGGAGAAAATAGGAAGATCTGAAAGGGCCCCTGACTTATACAGAGGATATATCTAAATACTTGAATTTATATAGCTAAAATAGGGGGTTGACTTATACAGAGGATCGACTTATACACCGGACATTACGGTATATAACTAGGTTTAAAATACTTTTACAAAATGGGTTTCTTGCAAGAAACTTTGGAATTTATGTCTAAAGTACAAGCAAGTTCTTGTGAAAAGTTTAACAGGATTTGATATATTAAGTTCAATACCTTAAGCAGAATTTCTACTCACTGCATGTTTAATGTGTCTAATCTAATCAGAAACATAGAAAAAAATATATTGCGTTTAGTATTCAGAAAGTTGAATAGATTTCACTTTTGCATTTTATTCTGAGTGTAATTTCTTTAAATAGAGATTCTGCTTTGATGATTAACAAGATCTTGTAAGACCTTACTCAAGATCTTTTGAGATTTTTTGTAAGTTCAATAACTTATGAATGCTTAATAACTAATATTAAATTATTAAGAAATTAGAAAGATCTTACACAAGATCTTGTAAGATTTGCTATAAGTTCATTATATTAAGCATTAATAAGATCTTATAAGAATCTTACGCAAGATCTTTACCAATTCAAAATCTTATATAAGCAAGACCTTATAAGATCTTATACAAGATCTTATATAAGATTTTATAAGATTTAAAATTTACATTTTTCTGAAAGATTTTAATATAAGTTCATTATATTAAGTATTAATAAGATCTTATAAGAATCTTATGCAAGATCTTTACCAATTCAAACTGTTATATAAGCAAGACTTTATAAGATCTTATACAAGATCTTATATAAGATTTTATAAGATTTAAAATTTACATTTTTCTGAAAGATTTTAATAATATCTGGTAAGATTTGCTATAAGTTCATTATAAAAGCATTAATAAGATCTTATAAGAATCTTACGCAAGATCTTTACCAATTCAAAGTCTTATATAAGCAAGACCTGATAAGATCTTATACAAGATCTTATATAAGATTTTATAAGATTTAAAATTTACATTTTTCTGAAAGATTTTAATAAGAGCTTAGTAAGATCTTACCTGTATCTTATTGTTGTAAGATCTTAAGATCTTATTAAGATAAGATCTTGGCAAGAATTTCTACCAGGGATGCCTCTAGTCATTACATTTGTTTATAAATGATTTTGATGGGATGAAGTTAAGTTGAGACATGCATGTTGGAAGGCTGAATGAAAGATTTTATATTAACTTGAATTTTTTGCAAATCAGTATGTAGTTTGAGTGACAGTATCAGCCACATGAATGATCAATGTAAAAATGTTTCTAAACAGATTCATCATATTTCTCAATGCTGTATGTGCAATTAATATTTAGATGTGCGAGCTATGTTGGTAAAGTTAAATCAACTACTATTCAACAAATATTCCTTGCTGATGGTTGCGTACATGCAAATTACATTGGTAGGCATATTTTTTAATATATGTGTTTCTCTTAACCATGCTGGTTTTTTTACCAGAATGGCATTGTGTCTTTCATTAATATAATTTAGACCATAGACTGTCAGCAGCTGTATTACATCATAGTATTATATTTCCCATAACATAAAATAATCATTTGCAAATTCTCTTCCATTATTACTTAGTATTTGCTTTAGCAAACTCTATTTGAAAAACCGTGGAGATAATAAGATCTCAATCTTTGGAAATTACAACACCTGCACTGCTAAATCTTTTGCATCATCAATGAAATGCAGAAGAAGAATGGAAGAATGAAAGTGTATTTCCATGGCAACTGATTTCTTACATTAAACACTTTGGCTAATGGAAATATACCAATTCGTTTTAGAAGGGGTTGTTTGTATTTAATGCAAATTTTACATATTGCTTCTTCTTAAATCTTCTAAAATCATAAACCATTTGTGGCCACTCTACCATCTTTTACTGTTTTTTAAAATTTATGACTATTATGGAGGAGAAAGCAGTTTGATGTAACTTTATTGCAGTTTTATTTTTATTTTTATCAAATGATTTGTTTTAAAATATCTTCCATTTATCATGACATAATTTATATTGTTTTTAATTATTTTTGTAAGTTTGGTTCGGTATGCAATAATTACCACTCTGGGTAATTAACAAATAATCTTCTTTACCAAACATAATAACTTTGTTTCAT
This sequence comes from Bythotiara depressa, assembly GCA_027564595.1. Taxonomy (NCBI): domain Eukaryota; kingdom Metazoa; phylum Cnidaria; class Hydrozoa; order Anthoathecata; family Bythotiaridae; genus Bythotiara; species Bythotiara depressa. The sequence goes on along the minus strand of JANTOQ010151594.1, from coordinate 10,753 downwards.
TCAAAATCCAGTTGTATAAATATGAGCTAGTTGCATTGCATATCACAACCAACAAAGGAAAATCATTCATAATTCAGTAATGACATCAACAAAAAACATTGCAACCGCCAATTTTGTTCATTAAATAATGTTATAATGTACCTTTTGTACATTTTTAGTTGCTGCTGCTGTCTACACCCACATCCATGTACACGGCCCCAGTTTCCATTAGGATAGTAATTTTTACTTTTAAGCATGTTTCATTTTTTCATGTTCTATTTTAACATAGAAATATAAAGTATATTTGCTTTTCAAATTTAAAACTGTAAATTTGACAAAAGTTTATATTTTTTTTGTTTTCATCTTATTAGGATTCGTATTTGTGGCTAATATCATGTGTCGTATTTTCTTCCATTTCTGTTTCCATCTCTCCAGATAGAGCTGAAAAAGGAAAATAATGCCTGGTTTCTACAGGTAATCTTCTTTTTCTAGCTATAATGAAAATCTACAGAAATGAAATTCAAGAAAGTGACAAATGTTTTCAGCCACAAATACGGGGCATACAATGCTGGAAAAATGAAAATGAAAAAACTATAAACTTAAAGTTAAGGTTTAAGGATAAGAAATTTGGTTCAATTTGGAAAGGAGGATAAAGGGGAAAAATTTTATGTTTCTTAGGTTTCCAATCTAAATTTATTGTTTTATTTAACAAAAGCCATCATAAACATTTTAAATTATTAGTAAATAGTGAATGCTGATCAAACTTATATTAAATATTTAAGTAGTTTGAATTTTTTTAAATGTTTATGTTATACTATATGACGGGTTTCAAAGCTGCTGACGAGGTGATAATAATAATAATAATTATTATTAGTTAGGCTTGGAATATCATAAAACATTAGGTGTGTAATAAAAAGATAGTGTTATGGACATGTAACTGTTATTATAGTATTTTAAGGCGGCTAATAATATTCCATAATTCAAAATAGATCTCAGTTTAATTTAATATGAATAATATGAATCACACAGTTATAAATTTATATTTTTTAGCTGCTATTCTGGTAGTTGTAGTGTAATGTGATTAGTGTAATGTGATTCAATTCAAATAAATTTACTTTACATATTTTCCATTTTGATTATTGTTGTGTTTACTTTAAAAGCTACATGTCCATAATACCCTCTTTTTTTACACACTATGCGTTTTTTGAAATTTCAAGCCAAACTAATTATTACTGTTATTACAACCACTGTGCCAATGCATAAAGAGTGACTAAGTATGTAATATTGCTATTATTAATAAGAATAATAAATCCATTGGTGATTGCTAGCAATGATTAAGACACTTTACAAGCAGCAAATTCCAGGGTTGAATAGACAGGAATTACTTGAGAGATAACCCTATAATGCCGGGACACACCTCCTATTGTAAGTTTGCTAATTGTAACCCTTATAATTTTATGAATGAATCACTTGATAACTTTTACCAACTTTAATTTTCCTTTTACTTCCAATTAGTAACACCCTCTGAAAAAGCAAAGCAGCAAAGAAACAAACATAGATTTGAATAATTTCTGGGGATACCAGGCACTATAGGGCTATGCATATAAGATTAAGGCTGTCCACATTTCTTTTTAATTTTGTTGTTTTGGAAGCTTCTAGGTTATTGAAAAAGATTTTTCCAAGGAAATTCTGAACAACTTTTTGAAGTTAGGCCTGATATTGTCAAAAATAAAGAATATTTTTTGTAACAGTTTAAACAACACAAGGATTTTTAGCTTTTTTAGTAACGATTTTAATTTCCTTGTTTTACAGCCAAGAAGTAGTTATGGATAAATTTTTTTAATCAAGAATCTATTGTAAACAACAACAAATATATTTTATTGTAAAAACCAGGATTAAAAACCAGGATTAAACAAAGACTCATTAACCAGTACACAAATGTTCATAGAAATTGGACACACAAATTATGATTACACAAGTTATGATAAATTTTAAATATATATATACCACTAGTGGATTGTAATCATAGTAATACTGATGATCATATTCTGTTTTGTTTTTTACAAACTATTTGTGAGAAGTAATAATAGAAAATTGAAAAAAATTGGACACTTTTTCTGAATAAGATTTGTAATACCATCATCAATTAAACGCATGTGAGTAAGAAAGTACATTCTGAAATGAAAGTTAAATATTGTGCAATTTTGTTTGTGATGTCTTATGTTGTTAGAGGCTGAAATGAATAACCCATTCATTATTTTGATTCTGAAACATTTGCATTACACATAATGTTCATGTACCACTGATTAGGGTTTTTGAATACTGTAGAATGCTGACATTGACAATACATATTCTGGCATCTATTTGCGTTTGACAATCACTTAAAATTCCCTAGAAGATGTTCAAAAATTAAAATATGCTTTCAATTATTGGGTCTTAAAATTATATTTGCTCTTTGTCAGATTTTAGAGGTCAAAAGTGTACTTTTACTATAAATCACACATAATGACCTTTTATGCTAGAATATGTTGTGAATGTAACTGTTGTTACGAACTGTATGGAAGAGGAAAGGTTCGTAAAATTATAAAATGGTTCTATTCCATGTGTTGCTGAAATATGTAGTATAGTTTTTGATTTTATCAGCTGGGCCCTCCATAAACTTTATATAATTTATACTTTTTACATGTTGTAGGTATTGTTCTGCATGAAATGATGCATACGATGGGATTTTTTCATGAACACGAGAGATCTGATCGTGATAATTATGTAAATATTCTTTGGGACAATATCCAACCATGTGAGTCATCTTGAATCAAAGAGTTTAGTAGTATATTTGTATGTCCAGCTATTATTGTGACCAATATGTACTAACAGTAACTTTACATACAAACAAATCTTTTCATGATTATTTCATATTGCTTCTAATGAACTAAATATATACTACAGAATGTAACTAGATACTGCATTAATAATTCATGATTTTTATTTGTTCATGTGTATATATATACAAGTTCACACAAACTATGATGAACTGACCAAAATTATGATCAAAATTTTAAAACTTATCAACCATGCTACAGACAACCTGCATAACAATGATACTAAGCAAGCATCTTCTTGTTTTGTCTTTCATGTATGTATTAATGTACTGACCAGCTGTGCTAATAAAAATAAATCCACTTTCTGAATGTGGTATTACTGATAATATTTTATTTCCTTATAGAAATTTAATATAACTGATATAAATAACAGACAGGTATATACAATGCCTTCTGGAAGTTTTATCAGATAAATGAACTATTTTAAAAATAAATAACTACTGTATTATATATTATACTGTTATGCGTAAACAAGACAAATTCATTTAAAAAGTCAAAGTTGACTCCCAGCTGTCTTACGAAAAAAATATTGGTCGAGAAAAAGCATTCACACTCATTTTCTAAAGCCTACTTTTCAGAATGACAAATTTTAAATTATGAGGATGTTATGATCTATTGTATCAAATGCAGAAGACTCTTGACAGTTTTAACATGGTAGATGCAGAAAAAATTTTCAAAATGGTCTGATAGGTGTATTGATTGTATGTATTGAAATATTGACTGTCTAGGATGAAAAAGAAGTCAATGATAAAAGGAAAAGCTGATTAAAGGGATTCCTGCATCAAAAACCAAGTTATGCTAATTTTAAAGCCCTTTAAAAACGATGAAAAATGCTTTTTATTTGGTGTGAAAATCTTTATCGGTTCTCAAGATATTTCATTTTAAAGAATATAAAAGGAGCTGATGTTTAAGCCGGCATTAAAAACTTATCATGTCATTGGATCTAATTGTATTTTTGGAAAACCATAATTTTGTAATACATCAGGAAGTATTGTAAAATTTTGCACTGTAGGAATCCCTTTAAATGAAGTGACTTCTGTGGTTGAATGAGAGCATTGCAAAGAGTTATGCGCACATTGAAATCTAAACATGATTGTTTTCTGTAAAGAAATTTCAATCTACTATTTATTTAACCTACAGGGTTGCCACATAATTTTCAAATTATTTTTCCCTGAGTTTCCCCTGAGTTGTTCATGATTTTCCCTGAGTTCTCGAGATGTTTTTCCGAGGTTTCCCTGATTTTTAAGCAAAAATCTATTTTATGAGCAAACTAAACCATGACATACATATGCATAAAAATCTACATTAAACTTGAATGTTGTGTAATACATGAACATTTTGTACATTACTAAAGTTTCTTCCTATTTCTAACATCTCTAAAAAGAAAGAAATTGCTATAAATAACTAGCATATATATAAGCTTCACAAATAAAAATAAAAATATTCCCTGTGTTTTCCCAGAGTATGTAAAAACAATTCAGAAATTCCCTGAGTTTTCCAGGTTTCCCGCGAGTTTTCCTTAAAAACAAGGTTTTTCCAGGTTTTCCAGCTTCTGTGGCAAGCCTGACCTAACACTTTAGTCATCTAGTATACACCTGAGATATGTTACACTGGTGTATTGCTTATTTTTAACATTCCTGTTCCTTATATCGTTTTTTTGTTCCAAAAACTATACATTAAGTTTTATCTTCACCAGAATGAATCTACAAACTATTAAGGGTGTTCTCTTTGTCTGTAAATCTTTATCAGTGAAGACCAGACAAGAATCATTGGCATAAGGAAGGTCACAGTTTACTATTGTGACATATCGTTTATATATAAAAGAAATATTAGAGGTCCTAGTATGGAGCCTTGTGGCACACCACATAGAAGATCTCCCAAACTTAAGTATTATTTTTCAATATTAACGAGAAATTTCCTATTTTCTAAGTATGATAATATATACCATGCAATTGTTGATTCACTAAACCCTAGACATTCTAATTTCATCAAGAGGATGTCATGGTCTATTGTATATATAAAATGCTTTTTGCAAATCTATGAAAACATGCCAGTTAATTTTCCTTCATCAAATCCATTTATAATTTTACATTTAATAATGAAAGACAAGTAGCTGTTGAATGTTTAGCTCTAAATCCAGATTGATATCTATATGATATATTATTTTCATCAAGGTACCCTTGGGTTTGATTGTGTATTATATTTTCAAATATTTTGGATACGAGAGGAAGAAGGGATATTGATTGGTCTATAATTTTTTATATATAGTTATTTTTTTTATAGATTGTTTTTTATATATAGGCTGAGGCAGTATTTAATGTCTGAAATTTTCTGTTATTGTCAAACCTGTTATTATAATAGCTGAATTTTATAATTGTATTTTAGCTAAAATACACAATTTTCAAAAGTTGAAAGTTGCTGAGCATGAACCGACAAATTCAGTGAGTAAATTATAATAGCTTTTTGTTCCAAATACATTGGCTTTACAACTGTTTTTACATAGGTAATGTTAAGGGAACTCCACAACATATTGAGTTTGTTTTTTATGTGTTTTATATCTGATGTTTTTATGCTAAGCCACAAAGCTATATTATTGTGGAATATGTTAAAGATTCACTTTCTGATACCTATCATATCTCAGTTATGTCCCTCACAAATGTTTACAAATCCTTTTAACAATATAATGCATCAGTATGATCACAAAAACAAACTGTTATCAAAAGTGTGTAGTAATCTTTCTGTTTGCAACAAAATAATAATCTTTGTGTAAATATTAATTATTTAATGCATAGTATCCCTTTGTTAGTTTGCTTTTTCCAGGTGGTTAATTATTGGAAATATAAGGTAAAATAAATTTGGTAAAAGATTATATGTCCTCGTGTTTCATCATACAATTATAAAGGTTTCCAATGGTAAGTTTAGGCCACAATTAGTTATTCTTCCATTCATCATCATCGTCATCAATTCTAAGAAAAATGTAGACATACCTGTGGTAATTATTAATTATTGATTATTCTTTGATTAAGTTTGTAGTTTCTCCAGAGACAAGACTTAAAAATTAATTAATAATTATAATTCATAGTTATTATTATTAAAAAATAATAATTAGTCATGATTTTAGTAAACTTATGTGTCCGGTTTATTACTTAATTCATGGTATAACGCCATTATTCTTCAACTATTCTACGAGAAATCATAGTATAGAGCTGTAATTCTTGATCTCATTACTTGAATTCGTATAATTAAATTATGTGCGCTAATTACATGAACAACAACTACAATGTGAGCAGATGATGATGGACGGAAGATTAATTAACTGTGGCCTTAATTTAACCAGGAGATTACTGTTGTCTGAGACCTGAACACATAAATGCTCGGATAAGAGTCCTATTCAAATTGAATGAAGTATCCAGGGTGTTTATTAGAATACTAGTAATGGGAATTAAGAAACATGTAAAACATTAGAGATATATTTCATTACTAGAGTAACATTTTGTTTGTAGTCATTACTCATTATAATGTATTCATTATTTTAATACTCCAACATGGTTCCTTTGGAAGCAGAGTTTGTGTGACACTATAGTGCCTGATAAAGAACGTTAGCTCTGTATTGTTCAGTACTCACTAATTTTTACTTGTTTTCATTTTTTATGAAACATTTCATAAGCTGCTATCTTGAATAAGATCCAGACTAAAATTCCAAAAATTAAAATTAAATTAAATTAAATTAAAAGAAAAATTAAAAAGTATAAAAAGTATAAATTAAGGGACTTGCATGGAGATAGATTTCTATTGTATATTTAACAATGATCAAATGAGGTATGGACTGTTGTAATTAAAAATTGTGATTAAAAATTTGTGTGCACATCATGTACAGTGTTGCAAGTAACGGTCGGTCATCGGTCATTGCCGATCGTTTTAACAAGTTGACCAGACAAAAAATATGTGAAAAGCATTCCTGATCATTTTCTAAGGTTGGAGAATTGGAATATTGGTCGTAAAAAAGCATTGACTAACGTTTTCTAAGGCTAGAAAATTAGAAAATCATCCATGAAAAAGCATTCATTATCGTTTTCTAAGGCTAGAAAATCAGAATATTGGCCATGAAAAGCAGTCATGATCGTTTCTAATGCTGGAGAATCAGAAATCAGAAAATCAGCTGTTTAAAAGCCTCCATGGGGGTTTTTAAAGGTTAGAAAATCGGAAATTTGGCCGTGAAAAAGCGATCATTAACATTTTCTAAGAAAATTGGAATATTGGCTGTGAAAAAGCAGTCATGGTCATTTTCTAAGGCTGTAAAATCAGAAAATCCGCTGTGAAAAAGCATCTACAAGGGTTTTCTAAGGCTAGAAAATTAGAATATCAGCTGTAAAAAGGCATGGAAAATCCGAATCAGCCATGAATCGGCCATGAAAAAGTCTAGAATATCGGAATATCGGCTTTGAAAAAGCATTCTCGATCAAACCTGGCTGTGAAAACCATTTATTATCATTTTCTAAGGCTAGAAAATCAGAATATCGACAGTGAAAAAGCATTCATGATCATTATGTAAGGCTAATAAATCGGAAAATCGGCCATGAAAAAGCATTCTTGATCATCATCGAATTTTGCACGTGCAAGGAGTCATTACATTGCCAGCATGACTGAAATATATTTAGAAACAATGTCTGTGATATATTTATTCTGGATATCTTAAACAGAATTTCCACTTAAGGAATTTCACAGTGCAAAAGTTGAATACTAGAAAACTTCATGTTTTACTTCAAGAGAGTTTTATAACAAAATGCAAGATCAACAGTAAAAAGCAAAATTAACTTTGTTTATATAATGTAAGTAATTAAATATTAACAATGGAGAATTATTATTAATTGTTTGTAAATACCAATCATGGTTCGTGGTTTTAAATTCATGTATTTCAAAATTACATATGCATTTTACATTTTTGTAGTTTTCCGAGCTTTAAAATCCATTCGCGAATACACGATTGTGTATTATCTTTAGCACATCATGGAACTTGTTGGACAGACTTACATTGTATTTCATTTCTATCTTCAGCACATCATGGAACTTGTTGGACAGATTACGTTATACTTTTTTACAGATTAATTATCAGGGTTGCGCAAATCGCGTACGTGGAGTACGTATGAACGGCTATTATTGCCTACTGAACACATAAGATTGAAAGTAGGTACGTTAAAGGAACGTCTATTTTAAGCTATAAAGTATGTGAAAGTTTTCTTCTTAGCAATGACGTACGCGTATAAATTTGTCATGTCGTCTCATTTTTTGTCTCTTTCATATCACCTTGTGCCTTTCTTTCCTTCGCTCGAAAAGGAGACAAGTCAGAGTTCATTTGATCACGCATGTGCAGATCATTTTAACAAGACTATTAATCATATTCTGAAATATATAAACAAACCTATTATTAGCTATACTTCCAATCCACGCTGAATTGAATTAACATGCAGGTTACCGCAATTGTTCAGGAAATCTATTACGCTACGAAGCTGTTTTAATGGATTTACCTTTCTTTGCATTAATTTATTCGCATATTTTTGGTTGTTAATGATGACAAATTTTCATCGCATTGAGAAAGAAAAGTGTTATCATTAAATATTAAAAAATATAGATACAGGAATTCTCGCACTGTGTGTCTAGACATTTAATAATTGAAACTGCTGACATGTAAAAAATTTTTTTCGATAAGCTTTAATATCAATTATTAATAAAAATAAAACTATTTTCATTAATGTACATGTTAGCGCTGTAGTTGTGTTGTATCACACATAAAACATCAAATTGAACATTGGTCTTGTCTAAGCTTGGCCTATAGTAACAAATATTTCCACGAACGCAGGCAAATTAACAGACGTCCGTGCTGCGTACGCTTACTTAAGCAGAAGCGTTCGTTCGACGAATGCAAACAAATTTGGATTTGTGCAACCCTGATTATAATTAATTTTCCTGTAAAAGTTCTGAAATTATTTTGCTTTTATCAAAGTGCAGCCTGCCCTGTTGTCAGATATGTTTGTGTTTTTAGTTGTTTAATTATGCATTAACCTTCTATGTCTGGTAGATATTTAACATATTAATATAGTTTTATGTTTAGTAGTTAGTTTTGTTAAATGTTTTACTTAAATTTTGAATTAATTTAGTTATATATTTTGTTGCTTCTCTAACTTTAAACTTTAAACTCTCGTGTAAAAAGAAGATCTGTGCTTTATAAGTAGCTTCTCCTTTGAATTAAATTGTGGAACTGCAAAAAAATTAAGTGGTTCTCTGAATAAGAAAGTTTATAGTGCTGTACATTGCTTCTTTTACAGATATTTATACAAGGAGTTATCTTTCTAATTTTTCTCATTTTATAGCCATATGATTATAGGTCAGTTATGCAATATGGTGAATATGCATTTTCAAAAAATAACTTGAAGACGATTACAAAAAAAGATCCAACCTTAAGTGTCACCCTTGGTCAGAGAAGTGGTTTTTCAACATCAGATATGGAGCAGTTAAAAACAATTTATGAATGCACAGGTTAGTATCATATTATTTTGTTGGTTCTCTAGCTTTAAGCACCTCTCCATAACGGGAGATCAATGGTTTACAAGTGGTTTCTACTTTATATTTTTCTTTGTATGACAAACAATGAGACTACTGTTCTTAATTTTTTACACAAAGTATGTCAGGTATTTTATTTTTTCATGGAACTATAACATTCATTTAAATTGTTAAGTAAAATATAAAAATAAATATTAGCAAAGCTTTATAACCAGAGTGTGTAGCATCTATGACTTGCTGTTTAGCAGGGAAACGTTGCAGTATAGTGGTGTCAAAGCAACCGAGTTATATTCATTATTAGCTGTTATTTAATTATAATCCATGTTGAAAGGTACAACAAGTATCACAAATTCTGTCACACATATAATTGTTTATGTAATTACAAATTGCTCTACCTCCATGAACTATTTTATGATTTGTTTTTACAAATATTTTTTGTTTCAATTAAGATGGCAAATCTCTGCTCATACACACTTTTGCAAGAGCACACACACCATGAAATAATATCACATAGTAAAACTAATAATGAAATTGTTCTATGACAAACTCTTTTGAGATACAAACCTCAGTTCAACTCATTCAGTCTTTTATAGGACAAGTTTTATCATTACAGCTTGTTGTTTTATCACTAGCTTTGCTTCCAAAGAAGTGTAAAAATACCTTCTCCAGTTGGTGGCCCTGTTTGTGTGGCAATGTCAGTCAACTGTGCTCTCAGTACAAGTAAGTAAGGAACAAAGGTGTGAGATGGGATCTGTAAGAAAATAGATACTCTATTGTGTATTATTTAATATGTCTTGTTTTTACTTTTTATGTCCATTCTTCTATCAACATCAACAATTGCCAGTCACAACACCTGAACCACAAACAACCACTATCAAACCAGGAACCACAACACCTGAGCCATCAACCACCACAACATCTGAACCATCAACCACAACAACACCTGAACCAACAACCACCACAACCACCACAACACCTGAACCATCAACCACAACAACACCTGAACCAACAACCACCACAACCACCACAACACCTGAACCAACAACCACAACAACCACAACAACACCTGAACCAACAACCACCACAACACCTGAACCATCAACCACAACAACACCTGAACCAACAACCACCACAACTACCACAACCACCACAACACCTGAACCATCAACCACAACAACACCTGAACCAACAACCACCACAACTACCACAACCACCACAACACCTGAACCATCAACCACAACAACACCTGAACCAACAACCACCACAACCACCACAACACCTGAACCATCAACCACAACAACACCTGAACCAACAACCACCACAACCACCACAACACC
>JANTOQ010151372.1:0-15002 GCA_027564595.1 Bythotiara depressa | reverse complement strand
CATACTCTAATATACACACAATACCAACAAATCCATACTCTAATATAAACACAATACCAACAAATCCATACTCTAATATACACACAATACCAACAAATGCAAACGAGCTCCTTGAATGTTTATGTCTAAAATAATGTTTTACTTGACAGTAATTTACAGAAACACAATATGTTATTAAATTTAAATCTTCAGAATTAACATTTTTCACCTTTGCTATCACCATCCACGTCACTCTGTTCTGCATTAGGAATATCAGGACAATTATCATACTGATCCAAAACACTGTCACCATCTCTGAAATATGAGGAAGGTTTTATTTGCATCTAAAGTTGACTTATTCTTAAGCTGGATTCCCACTCAAATTCAGCAATCATGATTGGGGGAGAATAATTTGCCGGCAGACATATGTTTAAAGAGCTGAAAATTTGCAACTTTTTACAACAGCAATCTTGGATCTATTTCCGTTCATTGAAATCCAGTTTTAGAGACAATTCTTTTAGTAACTCAGAAACACACAAAATATTGTTTGTGCTTAGTTCAGTCATCCATAGAATAAACGTGATAGACAATGCATAAGAGGTTTCAAATGAATTGTTTTTGTGTATTGAGAGAACTGAAAACTAAACCAAAAGAATTAGCTGTACATCATCATGACAACGTTGCTGCAAGACTAAAAATAACTGAACTCAAATTTAAATTTGTTACGCAACATTATGTGTGTGGAATATTTTTCTATTTTAACAAAATATTTAACAACGAGATATTCCCTTCTGGTGATGGTGAAACAAAAACTGATGATTTTAGCACAACTTGAAGTAATGTGTAGTATTCTTTAGGTCAGTTTTCAAGGTGAAACTCCACATGGAAATGCATTTTATAAATTTTCATTTAAGATTATTGAAGCTTAAATTATCCATCCTGCTACCAAATATTTTGTTTTGATTAGAAATTGGGAAGTAAACCTGTTTACATATTTTATTCACAACACCTAAAAAGTATTAGAACGCTTATAATAGTGGTATACTCTTTATGTTTACACACTCATTATTTGTATCATGAACAGATTAATTATTGTGCTGCAATTTATCTCAGATGAATATAAAAAACAAAAGCAGTTTGTTTAAATATTAACATAACCAAACACATACTTATAAAGCAATAACTAACATTAAGAAACTTGAAAGGTACTAACTTGACCGAATTGTCTGATTTAAGCTTCAAAATGCACCGTATAAAAACAAGGTTACAATAAAGATGATGTCATCATGATCTCACATTTGAGAATACAGTAATCATTGAATTACATGCATCATGTATAACACCGTTGTCACTTGTGTGGCTTATCTATGCATTCAGTAAAACATGAGAAGATTTGCTTATTATAATGAGAACAAGATGTCTGTTCATTGAACACTGAAAAAAACCTACTTGTCTCTTGTTTCACAATTATCACCATAACCATTTTTGTTTCCATCATACTAAATTAAAACATTGTAAGAATTAATTATCATAATCAGAATCAAATGCATGAAGGATTTTGTCTCTATTTATTTAGGAAGAATATTTTATTTGGGTTCAACACAAAAAATGAGGTATCCAAAACATATTCCAACATTTCTTCTTTGTGTTTAATAAATCTGTTCCTTTTTATATATATTTTATATATAGTATTCTTTTGTAAGCTAGACATTTTAGTCAACATGCTGCTTGCATTCAGAAAATATAATTATATTCTGGTTTTTTCGTTTATTTTATTTCTATTGGGGAAATACTATTTTGTAGTTTCATAACCTCAGCAAATAGCTGTGTTAAATTTTGTAATGTTATGTTATGTTATTTCATCTATTACTATTTTTTTTAATTTAGCAGCTAATTGTTGTTCACTAAGATACAACCTTTAATGTGTAATAACAAATGCACATAAACAAAATAATGCTGCAAGAAATAATTAGTACCTTACACCTGCATCATTCAAGACAATCAAGGTAATATAAACAATATAAAGTAAACAGTACCTTTGAAGCAGTACTGTAGTTAGGGCAGTTATCACAAGCATCTCCAACCGTGTCAGTGTCGTTATCTTCTTGACCAGGATTATAAACATACGGGCAATTGTCTGTAGCATTAAGAAAACCTAACAATTCAAAATATTTCTTTTTAGCATTATAGTTAATGTTGAATTCAGGAGATAGTTATATCTTTAGTCGCGCATTTTTTTCTTCATAAGAACCAGTAAATGTTGGCCAAGATTCCTCCATTTTCACATTTTTTATTTCCCATGCTGACATGATGTAGTAGTTATTCTTTCGAACTTCTTACATTTAATTATAATTTTCCTTACAAGTATTTTTGAAGAAAACACAAATAAAAAAAATTGGATTTGAGCCTCAATCTTCCTTTATAGTAGATTCATATAAAAACGAAAAACTTCCTTTTATAACTCTACATAACACTCCTCCTCAGGAGTTTCATGTGTAATGTTCAGAGCACATCCATGGACTAAACAATAATACCAAGAAAGAAATAGGATACGGGTATACATGGAGTTGTCAATTTTAACATTTCTTGCTTTATTCACAACAAAGACTTAGAACACAATAATATAAACATACTGTACAGTTAAACATGGCAGGAGTTATTAAATCTCCATATTCTGGTACCACCATCTTTCAACAATGAAATTAGAAAGGAAAATTTTAAAATTCAAATTTAGAAAATGTAGATCGAACATAAAAAAGATAAAAAATACATTTATCTTCATCAATATTTAATCAATATTTTAAAAAGAATTGTGAGATGACATAACCAGTTCAGGACTGTTATCTAACTGGGCTGATAGAATCCTGCTTATTAGAGAAATTCATGTTAAATATATAGTATACATATTAAATATATCTGAAATGTTGGATGAAGGTATGAATTAGTTGAAAATGCTTGACAGTTGATATATACTGTGAAATATCCATTGTTGTTAATGAAATTAAAATGAAATATTAATATAACTAATGAACAAAGTGAAATCCAAATTTTTATTATTTATTTTATTTTATTCAAGACTTGATTGAAAAGTTTTTCTTCACGAATATCTAATGGAATATTTTTGGATGTCCACATTTAGATATCTAAAGAAACTTAATATATGGACTGTCTGAAGGCCCTTACTAGATTATGATATATGATTTTTGCATTGCCAGAAACGTATAAATACTTTTGAAGCATGAAACAATATTTAGACGTATAATCAACAGAAAATAATTAGCATTTACACAATAAATAACTAATAAGGTAATACTTTATTTTCACATAAGGTTAAGATTTCACATGGTGGGATGTGTGTATTTTAACGAACTAATCATTCACTATTTATCCAATCCACTGTTTATGTGTTGCATGTTTCAGGTAAGAATTAAAGATGTTACATGATAGGAATGCATACCATCGCCATCTACATCACCATCACAAACATCACCAATATTATCTCCATCAACATCATTTTGATCTGGGTTTGAAACCAGAATGCAATTGTCACAGATATCTCCAATACCATCGCCATCTACATCACTATGGTTACGACTTGCATTGAACTGGCAGTTGTCCTGAAATATGGAAAATATCAACATAATTATAAAGAATTTTAAGGATGGGTAAAATCTTTTGATACATTTGATAAAATATTCTAAAGATATGGTTGCCGTCAGTGCCTTCTGTATAAGAAATAAGAAGGCAAAAGCAACAAACTCTTTACTTTATGAGAAAATTGCTTCTTGATATTCCAACTAAATCAAAAGAATTGTCCATAAGATCTATTTTTTTAATTTCTTTTATAACAGATTTAAGCACCCTGCTACTGACATGTCACTTTCCTAGATGAGACTGTGAACACTGTGGTGGAAAAAGACTATGTGAGAGGGGATGGAAGAGAGAACTTAAAATGTATCAACAAGGAACTGAATAAAACAAGGAGCTGAATAAACAAGGAGCTGAATAAACAAGGAGCTGAATAAACAAGGAGCTAAATAAACAAGGAGCTGAATAAAGGAAGTTCCTGTTTATGAAATTATATTCTTTGAACTATTTTTCTGAATTCCTTATTTTTTACTCATACTCATTTTGTGATTTTATTGACTAAAAACTGGACCTTGGAATGGAAGTATATTGATCCTCGTCAACAGGAAGAACAAAAAATGTCATGTATGTACCATCAGGAACTTAATAATACTCTTGTGAAGCATCTAACATCTATTAAATTCAAAATCCAAATGAAATCAATGCATCAATACATTCATCATAAAATATTTAATTCATAGAAGCTAATCATTTGTTGTCGACTGAACAGAAAAGGTTGTTTCATGCACAAGAGATTATTTATATATATTATGTCTAGCATTATAACATACAGAGATATCAGGATAGTTATCATTGTCATCATCTGTATCACAGACATCTCCAATAGTGTCAAAATCAACATCTTCTTGACCAACATTCGGTGCATATGGGCAATTGTCCTATGGTGAAACAAAAACATGATAAAACAACACTAGCAATAAATACATTTTAGGAAAGTGAAAGAAAAAACAACTTCACCAGAACTGGAAGATTTGCATATTTAGAAACACATTTACTCTTTCCAAGAGTTAGTGATCTCTACAAAAAACAATATGACATATATAATATATTATTTATATATAATGTGTATGTACATTTACAGTCTTGTATATAAAATTATAAATTAAATTTTATTATCTTTTGATGAATATAATATGTATCGCTAAAAAAGTTTAAAAGGAGACATTAATAAGAACTTGGAGCTCTGAAGTCTTTTACTTTTTTGAAACCTTAATTATTCTGTTGCTACAATATCTAATTTAAACTTAATTCTGTGAACTAATAATAATTCAGTAGAATCTTAGAAAGTTAAGACAGTCTCCATCAGCAAATGGCAGTTGCTTAAGAAGAAATTTCATCATGGGAGATTCATAACTTACAATTTTACATGCAGGTTCACTACAAGGAACACCAAGAGAACTGACTCCATCATAATCGTCATCCACTCCACATGAAATACCATCACCAGCAAATCCATCACCACACTGAAAAATATAAAATAATTCATTTATTTTATGTAGACATTTTTCTGCTTTAAGGATATCATTAACCTTTTCACACTTTCAGTATTTTTTAAATAATCTCCTGAACTATATGTTTTTTAACCAGTGAACTGTCTTTGCAAATTGAAGAACACCTTCGTGATCAGTATGGAAAAGTTAACATAAGTACTTCTTGCCTTCACTTCAATTACTTTTTGCTGTAATCATGCCAATGATTTTCACCAATGTAGGGCCTATTCATTTATTATAATTATTTGTACCTATTATTTTATTACATCTAGGTTATTACATGTTGTTTCTAAATGTCAACTACATGTGAAAAGTGCTAAGACGTTTTGAAAAGAGAGATGTCCGTTCTTTTTGTGAAAAGCTGAAACAATGTAAAGTAGCAATTCTTTAAGAATATATATATATATATATATTTTACGTTTTTGACAATGTGTTATTTTTAAGAAACAAAAAATATTATATACATAATATATAACGAAACAAAGTTAAATCATTTTCCTTTTTCTTCTCCTTATTGAGAAACTAAGAATAAAATTATAAAATTGCTCTAAAGTTATAAGTAATAATTATGAACTCTTTACTGCAACAATTTCACTTATTCAATTTACATTTCTAACGTGTTTTCTTTAAACTGAATATTTGACACCTATTGACTAAATCCTAAACAAATAAAATCTCAATCATATAGTACATGGTATGCTAACGAACGTCCTCTCCTCCACAAAGATGTATGCTAACGAACGTCCTCTCCTCCACAAAGATGTACTATGGTTATTATATTATTAAATGATATATTTTGCCACATACTTGACAGTAGAACACCCCAGCCACCAAAGGTATGCAATTTGCATTTACACCGCAATTATGAACACCAAGTGCACAAAAATCTCCAAGACGACAAGTTCCATTTCCACTACCAACATAACCTGCTTTGCATGGACCACAATAATAACTTCCCTAGATAAAGAACAATAGAAAATAGACATTATTTATGCTATCTGAGTACAACTAACCACCATGTTTAATTAATTAAATATCTGTTTTACTTGCTCATTTTTCCTCTGTTTGTGAATAAAAGGGAGTTTTCTTGATTAAGGTTCATGATTAAACAGCAATAAACATGACACATCATTAGTCAGTATGTAGCCTTGCCAATAAATAAAGTTATAACTTTTACATATAGCTCTGCTATAAGTTCTTCATATCAACTATTTCTTTAAATTTTGTATACTATGATTTTACAGGTCGCAAATGCATATAGATGCTTCTAAGCTCTTATAACAATATTTATTTATTTTTCAGTACTGCCAATATTCAAATGTAATTCCACTAGGTATTGAGTGCAAACAAAATTTTCTGAAAGCCAAAAGAATTAGACCATAACAAAAAAGAAGAAAAGAAAAGTGTTTACACAGATTATATTTGTTACTTACCAAAGTGTTAACACAGATTGTATTTGTTACTTACCAAAGTGTTAACACAGATTGTATTTGTTACTTACCAAAGTGTTTACACAGATTATATTTGTTACTTACCAAAGTGTTAACACAGATTGAGTTAAGATCGCACAGATTATCTCCTTCACATTCATTCACATCAGTGCAGTTTTGTGTAGTATTTTGGGCTTGTGCTAGACCAACCCCTGCAGGTGCAGAACCAGAATAGCCTGGTGGGCAACCTGTACATCGAAATCCTGGGACTAAATTTTCACAGGTAGATAAGTGGAAACAGGGTGACACGTCACACTGAAAATAAAAATAATAATATCAATGACAAATCATAAGTGGCAAAATAAAATTAATTACACTGAGAGCCTTTGATAATTGTTCAAATTTAATCACTTGTTAAAACAGGAGTTTCTGTATTATGAGTTGTTTTGTGAGAATGTAAAGTTAAACCTAAAACTTTATTCTTTATTCTATTCTTTCAGACTTTTTATCATTCAAAATAGTGTATTTGAACTCAACTCACAAAATACAGGAAGTAAACAAACAGAAAAAATATTATAGGACCATAATTATTTGTAAACAAAATATCTAAAATAGAAGGTACCTACAATACCACAATAAATTATCAGCACACCTCTGAACCATCAGAAAGTCCTAATTCTACAGATATTATCGTACAACACATTGTGGAGTAAAAACAGACTGAAATCATGTGCAACATATCATCAATATAATCAATTATCATCAATAGCAAAAAGCTACTTTTTTGAAAACTTTTATTTTCCTGACCTGGAGGCTAAACAAATATTTCCTTAAAAAAAAAAGAACACATTACAGATGGAATCATGTAGAATAGATGTAAAATGATAATGTGTTAAATGAAGAACACAAACTTACCTCATTTATATCCACACATGTCATTCCATCACCACTATATCCTGCTGGACAACTACCACATTGTGAAACACCAAGACCAAGGTTAAGGCAAAAGACACCAGGGAAACAAGGACCTGATGCACATGCACCTAAAAATACCACAATTTTATTAATATTAATTTACAAGAATGTACTAATATAAAAGGGCTTTTGGTATAGCCTAATATACTACACAGTTTCTGCCTTTATAATTGATTGTAGTTTGTCTGGTGTGATCCATGTTAAAAAAACTGTAAGTGAATCTGAGGGAACCAATTTCAGTGATACACTGAAAAAACTGTTATACAAAGAATTTGTCATGTCCAGTTGTCTGGAGAAACCACACAATTTTTTTTGTTCATCAGAGTTTTGGTTGGACACCTTCCAGACACTTTTCCTACTTAATTTGATAAAAGCAAACATAAATATCAGAAGAGCTTTGACAAGGGATTGACATTGGTTATGATGGTTGTTTGAAAGTGGTACTTCTTTCAGAAATAACACATATCAAATTTTAAAATTCATTTTTAAACTACACAGCAAAAATATTGTTTGTCCAACATCAAATTCTTTATTAACACCTTTAAAAAAAAATTAAATGATTTGGAAAAATATTATGTTAAGAGATTTCTCTGCTGTATCCATAACCCATCACCTTACTTGTCTTAACTCAAAAATGCCTGGGTACACCTCCTGCCTATTGTAAATTTCCTAATAGTAAACCTTAAACTTTTATGAAAGATCAGGGGGACTTATCAACTTTCACCAACTTTAATTTCTCTTTTATTTCTAATTAGTAACACCCCTGGAAAAAGCAAAACAGCAAAGAAATGAATATAGATTTGAATAAATTTCAGGGACACCAAACACTATATGGTTAACTTTATTTTTGGAGATTAGATTAAATTTTTTAGTGAAAATAGAAAAGAAAGACATAATATAGAACACTGCTTACAGTTACCACCAGGAGGACATGTTTTACAAATCTCACAATTTCCAGTAGAATATTCATTTCTTAAGCATGGTTTACACCATGTTCGCATGTTAGTACTTTCATATCCAGGTTCACAGCAGGAACATTTCGATGATCTTGAAGCATTACTGTATGAACCAGGCTGACACAACTTGCAGTTTCCTGAAATAAACATTAACATTGGAATTGTTTTTACCATGTAAAACATGTTGCCACAGAGACAAATCATAACATAAAACATTGTCAAACAACTAATGCTAACCATGGGATATATTTAAGGACATTGGTGACCTTTAGAAACAGAACTAAACCCTAACTGCTAATTTGTGGTAAATGTGGAACAAATCTCTAGGACATGATTGTTAGTCTCATTAGTATCTCCATTAGAAAATCTCAATTTGTTAAATTAGTGTTTGGACCTGTTTTCATGTCACTGGTAAAATAATTCCCATACTTTTGGCTACTTCTGAGTTCCCTTAGTACTCAAAAATGAATATTTATAGAAAACCAAGGGCCACTGATCGTTACTCAAACTGGATGCACTGAGCACAAACAGAACATTCTGTAAGAGCAAGTGTCTGTTAATGATTTATTTGATAATAACAAATAATGTCCTAATAATAAAACAATGTGATTAAAAGAAGCAGAAAAACTTTATTTTTGTCATTACAGTACATTTAAAGTGTATGCATGGATATGTATTACTTAATCAAATATAAAGTTGAGGCTTTACTCCTTTATACTATGTTTACTTTACAATCAGTTACATACTGTTTTCACAAAATGTGGCAAACATATTTATATTACATGACAGAACATCATATAATTCAAACTATATATAAACACAGATGTCTTTGTTATCTTTCTTCTAATGTACAACAATTTTCATACCTTTTCCATCACTATATGTTCCAGGTTGACAATCATACTTCAAACCTTCATAGCAGTATGTACCAGGAGGACAGGAAGTGCAAGTCAATGGACACCACTACATATATTAAGAACAATTATAAAGGAGAAAGTTACTGTATTGAAATAAAATGAAGTTAACATTCCCTCATTATCGCTATAATATAACAAATCATATGTATATATATATATATTCATATCAAGAGCAGTTTTGAAGCCGGTATATGGTTTTGAAGCCGGTATATGGTTTTGAAGCCGGTATATGGTTTGGGAGCTCAAATTCTGACACCCAAAAAATGATTTCTTAGAGTATAATAATAGAAATGAAACAATCATCTAATAATTTGGTTTACTTCTTTTATAAATGGCAGACATGTGAAGCTTCAAGATATACCAGGATACAAACTAATGAACAAAGGTTTTTGTTTCTTGTTGACCTTTTACTTGTGACTGGTGTAAGGGAATCGAACACTTACTGTATTTATTAAAATTTCTGGCACTTGCTATGGTCAGTAAATGCATTTTAGGGCAATCTAGAGTCGTCAAATTCCAAAATTTCACTAGACACTAACTAAGCAAATCACTAAACTGGTATGCCCAAATAAACTCTGGATATGGCATTGACTATTTACAAAACAACCTTAAAACTGGTGCTTTCCATTGACACCTGGCTGCTTCATTGTTATATTATTATTATTATTATTATTATTATTATTGCTATAATACCCATAGATGCAAATATTAATTACAGCTTTGAAATAATAGAGACCAAATCTTTCTAATGAGGTCTTTCTGTTTTGGTTCCATATTTAGTACCCAAATACAATTATTTAGGAAACTTGTTTATATGTAATTTCTTGAACATGAGTCAGCCAGCACAAGCACAGAAAACTTTCTGAATGTGTTTCCAATGGACCAAATATAATTGGCTCTAGAAACACAGGTCAACAAACAAATTAATCAATAACTCACAGTTGCATTGCATGTAGCATATGTATCTGCAGGACATTTCTGAACAATTCCATTGTGACAGAGCTAGTAATAAGTAAAACATGTTTTTAAAGACTGTTATAATATGTAAATATCAGGTACCATGATTTAGTTTTTGTATACAGATTTTGTAAAGAATGACATCTAATCTAAATTAACATTAGAAGACATGTATCATTGACGAATTTGTAGAAACTCCAGCCTGCATACGAAGCATGAATGTCAATATAAATATAATGCATTGTCGATGTAAATAAACTCATTCTCATTATTCTCACGAGCTCTTAGTGTATAATTGGAATATTTCCTTATCTATAAGTCCTGTATTTGGTTTGTTCCTTACCCATCCCTGAGGACATATTGAACATTCAGATGATGCACCAAATGAGTACATATATCTTGTTCTTTCGTCATAACCACACCTTAATTCACGACCATCTCCAGGACAATAAAAACCAGCTGCACAGCCAGCACACGAGCTGTTGTCTAAAAGAGATAAAGGTGTTGATAATTACAGAAATAAAAACAACAATAAACCCGGATTTCCATTACAAAAGAATTCCAATGTAAAACGTTTAACACTTTCAACTTTTTAAAATTTGTGTCCAAGGAATATTTGTCTCAACCAATCACAATCCTTTACTTTTTTTATGCAGAAATTTCTTCAGTGAGTGGAATTATATTTTAGTTGAGATCTATGTACATAAAAACAAATGATAAATGATAAGAAAGCTATAACATTTGATTTTAATTAAAAGAGGAATATAAAACATCTATAAGATATATATTTATTATAGGGTAGGGTATTTTTTAGCCCATTACCCAGTGACATTTGACATTAATGTCAAAGTAAACTCTGCGGTATTAAGAGTTGGTTAGCAATGCAGTGCCTTGAAAATCTGTAAAAACACACTAGATTCATAAGTAAATAATTTCCTTATTGAAAGAAATTTATTTATTTATTTATTTATTTATTTATTATAGTTTATCAGTTTTGGTTGTTTCCTATTAACATGAAGAAAAGTGTAATTGGAGGTTTACTCTTTAAACAGGTGCTTTGGCTACTTCTACAGATTATCAATTCTTAAATGGAGAATAGATTTTGACAAATATTTAGAGCTTGAGTAACGAATTTCTATTGTTGAAACTGTGAAGAAGTTTTCGTTGATTGATTTTTTAGTTACTACACAGTTTATTTAGATGGGGAAAAGTGTATAAAATATGTTTACATTGCACTTTACATCAAATCAAGTCAAATGTAGCAAGAACAGATAACTGAGAGATCACTGAAGGTTTGTTTTTGGTATACTTAAAAATTGCATAGAAAGTTTTCCTGTGGTTCCAAAAAAAGATTGATTCTCTCACTATCAGTTTCTGTCTTTTGTGGGAAGCAGAAGTGATGATAATTTCCAGAACATCACCGAAAATGCTGTTCTGTAAATTGGATAGCCTTATTTATGCAGAGCTTAATTGATAACAACATCACAAAATAATTATACTAAATCTTTCTGATTTCAGTTTAACACTTCTCTTTTTAGCAGGTGTAAAACAACACTCAATGACACAAGAGGTTCCAGAAATGGTTTCTGCATATTGATAGCATTGAAAATGGCACCAAAAGTATTAAACTTAAGTACAGTCGTGTTTCTTGGTTGAATATAATATATTTACATTAAAACCTACTTCATATTTTTCCAGATATTGCCTATATTAACAGCAATATATTTACCATATTTTCTTTTACTCTGAAGGCCCAATTGAACTGAGAAATGTTTTCTCTTGACAAGAGAAAAAGAAAAAGGAAAAGTTTAACATTTTTAACTTCGTTTTCTATTGGAACGTTAAGTATTATTGAACTAAATACATGCAATATAAATTTTCCTGTGAAGGGAAACATTTCATGAGTATAAATGGATGTGCCATAACATGAAAAAAAATATTTAAAATTTAAAATATACCATAGACAGAATTGATCATTTTAGGTGCTGCAAAATATATGTCACCACTTGTTCCATTTGCAACAACTTTGCCAAATTCTTTACATGTTATACCATACGTAACATTCAGTGTAACATAATCACCGCGTCGTGGAACACCATTGTCAACAGCAAATACATACACCAAAGTAGATACCGCAACAGTCTCATTTACCCAAACAATTTCTGATATATTATTTGAATTAATGATTGTGTATGGCGTGTGGGTTGCCATTGTTCTGCAAGACAAAACAACATTATCTGTTCAAAAATGAAAGGTACAATAACTGAAACATCAGTTACAGACTGTAAAATTCTGACCATGAATGAATGGCACATATCTAATTAGATTCCCATAAATATTATAACGATTTCATTAGAGCTGCTTATCTTCAAGAGAAAGAGCATAATTTAGTTTAAAATAATTATATTGCTTGTATCTAGATGTCATCTTTATACTTATTGGATTCTTGTCATGCAGGGTTACGTGAATCCAGCTGTGAGCTGAATTCACATTCACATGAAGCTGCTGAATTCACATTCACATGAAATTTGACAGCCTGTCGTATGTTGCAACCAAAAAAATATTGTGTATTAAATTTATAAATTATTTTATTAGATAAGTGCCACACATACAAAATATAATTCTCTGGTAAACCACATGTTTTAAAGGATTTTTATAATGTAACCTGGAAAAGTGAAAACATATAAAATGAGAATAAAGAATACACACAGGAAATAATTTTTCTTACACTTTATAAAGTGCCTAAGGTCAATTTATTGTTTTATTAGTGCAATGTTTTTCACAAATAAAGCTTTCAACATTTTTATGCACTCAAACTATAGATAAGAAGTTCTGACAATCAAACAAACATTAATCATAAACATTCAGAAATACAGACATTGAAACCTTGTAAACAACTGATACATAAAGAAACAAAGAAAAATAACTTACATTTCCTTTTTTACTGCACTCACTTTGTATGTTATCCTACCATTTTCACCACTATCTAAATCTTGAGCAGACATGGAAAATAATGGAAGAATTTGTAGCGGAGGTATAGTTTCCCTTATATATGATTGATTTGGAGTAATTATTGGACAGTTGTCATTTTCATCTATCACAAATACCTGGAAATAGATTTTAAAAATAAACAAGTTATTGGGCTGGTATTCATTATCATATGAGATAATATTCATTATCATTTGAGATAATCTATTCAGTGTTTTGCACATTCATCAATTATTAAAGTTGTAATTATATTTAAAGCTTCCAAAGATTTCACTCATCTTAACCAGACAAGTCTGAAAAGAAATTGTGGTCCTTATGTGGATTCAAACTTCCATCGTTCAACAAAAGTAGCTAATCCTATACATAGAGATGCAGCTATATATATATATACTATTAAAGTACTATTAAAGTAACAGGACAAAATAATAAAATATCACTATCTTTGAATTTTCCAAAATCTGATCAAAAGTTACTAACATCAAATTATAAATGTTGTAATTTATAAAATTATTTACAACATTTTAAATTTCTGACACTGAAAGATATATGATAACTAGTTCAAAACATGTTTAGAGTCAAAGTAAAAATTTTAAACAAAAAGTGAAATATCCTTCTTCCAATTCACATTCCTTCTTTCTTAACCAGAGATATATTGGTATGGGAACCATTAAAATCATTTCAATGTTCATTTATAAACAACATACCTGAACAGTAATGTTTCCAGTAAGAAGTAAACCAGTGTCAACAACTTTAAATTTCAACAGATATTCTGTTGTTGATTCATAATCAAAGCTGTTCTTCAAAGTCAAGAGAGTAGATGTTGTTAATATGGAGGAAAAGGTTTGTGGTGATGAAACAGTTTTTGGTATTTGGACAACAATACTGCTGGCATTTGGGCATAGTAGTATCGTCTCACCAAGTAAGGTAATGGTACTTTCAGCTGGTGAAGAAGGACTGGTTTGAGCATCAATATAGGCACTAGATGAATTGGGCTTGATGGTAAATCTGTCTTCTTCATTGCCTGTTTCAAGAACCACATTAAATGGCCCTAAGAAAAAAAAAGTCAGTTTAGGATCAGATCTTGATTTCAATTGTATCATTTTTAGTGATAAAAAACATTTACCATAATTGAATTATGTACATAATCTCCAGGAGACATTGATCAAGAAGAAAAACGTTATTGGTTGACATTAAAGTGGCAGTCCAGGAGACATTGATCAAGAAGAAAAACGTTATTGGTTGACATTAAAGTGTCAGACTCAGATTTTTGAAATTTTTACTATGAGTAGTAATTATCACATATATAAAACTTATTCTAATAAATTTTGACATTTTGTTTTGATGTTTTGTATCTCCAACAAAGAAATGAAGAAACCTTTCATCACAATAATTATTTTGCTGCATAAGGTACTAACATTGTTTTTAAAAATATGCATGTATTTTTTAGATCTTTATTGAAAATTAAATGTGTAATTGAAGTAAATAACATTATTGGCTTCAGGTTCAAAAGATGTAAAAAAACCCATCATTTATTGACTGGAGCTGTGGCACCACTGTGAGTTGAACTTGCAATTCAAGGGTTACAGGTAAGTAAGTAAGTAAGTAAGTAAGTAAGTAAGTAAGTAAGTAAGTAAGTAAGTAAGTAAGTAAGTAAGTAAGTAA
>JANTOQ010151261.1:0-15002 GCA_027564595.1 Bythotiara depressa | reverse complement strand
ACTTCGCATACATCATCCACTATCAAACTCGTTAGTATATAAAGTAACATAAAGCAGTTCACTCAATTGTTTTTATTTGTAGAAAAATAGAAATCGAAATATTATTATGGGTGGTTTCAAGAAATGACCAATAGACAACGAAGCAGAAAAGATATTGATTCGACATTTCCTGAAGTTGTGTCCAATAGATAAAAACTAAAAGTCATAAAGTTTCAAAGTCATAGCATATCAAAAAAAGTTATCTAAAAAAAAACAGGATTGACCCTCCCCCCAGTCTGGATAGGGTTAAGAGAGAAATATTATTTTCCAAATAATAATGGAGTAATTATAGATCACAATCATAGAAAATTATCGTAGTGTAAATCCATCATTAGAAAGTGATGTTCGGAATAAATGATAATGTGGTGTTCCTGTTCAAGTCAAGTTCCACATGTCATGGCTTGCATTTTATAACATATAAAGCATTCATTTTGAAATAACCCATTCTTGTGATATATGCATATGTGTTTTATTTACTTTTTCGCAATGTTGCTATCATTATAACTTTTACATTTTTACATTCTGATTAGTTATTAAACATTACAATGAGAAATTGTAAATGCACTAGTCACTTGTTGTCAAGCCAACATACATAAGTTGTTTCATGCTTCAATTTTTTCTAACGTTCTGATTATTATTACCTGCTTTCCTTTCCTACTTTCTAGTCTAAAGTCTTTGAACTGTTAATACAGTTTAGGTAGGCACATAATTATCTGTATATGTTAAATTTAGTACCCTCACTGATATTATTATTATATTAGTTCTATATGAAGACATGATACAACAACACAAACAATTTGTGAATTTACCTTCTTCTATTATTGATTGCCAAGTAAAGGTAACTTTTTGGTTTCTATCCTTATTTAGAATGGTAGCACATATACGCACTTCCTTGGATGGATCAGCTTTCCCTGAGCTAGACAATCCTGAATGCATTAGAATTCTTGCTGGTTCCTTTTCCTTGACTGCTACCAATAACATATCTGATTCTGACCGAGTTTTCTTGTTGTAGGTCAGTGTAATCAAATATCTATAAACAAGAAAGAAAACAATCCAATGCTTCCAATATTCCAACACAGTTTATGTAATAGTGGCGAGACATTAAGTTAATTTGAATAGCCTGAGAATAAAATATCAAAAGTGCAAACAAATCACAGCATGAAGATATTAATCCACTAATATACCAACTTAACTTAACCATGAACCTTTGATTAATAAAAAAAAAGTAAAAGTAAAAAACTTGAGTTTTTATTTCTTCGCAAGTAAACAGAACTTTTACCTTTCACTGGCATCAAAATATTGGTTAACGCGAAGTTTGTGATATATTCCATCTAAGACTGGAACAACAGTTCCAGTACCATCTTTAATGTAAACAGAGTTCCCATAAAGATCTGTTATGTCCCACAGGTAGGTTGCATTTTCTTTACTATAATCTGGATCCTTTGATTCAGAGGCATCAAGTTCGAGATAATCTAAGATTCCAACCTGTTGTTTATTACCACCTACAAAAATGAAATGTAGGATTTCTACAACTATCAATTTTTGTCCATACATATGATGCACATTGGCTTTAAGTGTTCATTTTATAAATAAATAAATTCATTATTAAAATTGTAAATAACCTCCTCGGTCACATAACTTAAGTTAATGTAATTCATAAATCCCCATATATATTTGAAATGTTACTAAAACTTCTGTTTGAATCAGATGTTGCTTTTGGTTTTAAGCATTTGTAAAGTCTACAATAGCAACTAATTGCTGTCCAATAAATATTCTTTAAAGCTCACAAAATGTGATTAAGCTTGCGATGTTTATTTCATTTCATATCACAAAGATACTTAAATGTATCAATCAATTGGAGAGAAAGAAGGCAAATAAATACAATCAATAAATGTTTTGTCATGAACTATGTGTATTAGTGTAAACCAAGTTTTATGTTTCCTCATGTTCCATTAGTCTAATTTGTCCACAGCTTCGGTAAACATAATATGAACACTTTAAAGACCATACCTTTAATGACTGGTCGCAATTTAGAGCTGATGACATGCAGAATAATCGATGCTTCAGCACAGAGCTGGAGATTGACATCCATACAGACAGTTACTGTAACTGTGTAATCCTAAAAATAATTTTGAAAAGGTTTATGCTAACAATAGATAACAACTACAGACAGTTACTGTAACTATGTAATCATAAAATTAATTTAAAAAATGTTTATACTAACAATAGATAACAACTACCACAACTAATTACAATCATTAGCAATCTATTAGTTCTGAAGAACTTTAGCAAGCATACCAATATTAATTTTCAATTTTCAATTTTATTCATAATTTTATTTGTAGATTTGCCATGGGGCCATGTTTGAGTGTTTTTTTCTTATAATCTTTTCCCTGATATCTTAAAATATATTAGAGTAATTTAAATAACGTAAGTCACCTGTGTAAGACTTTTACATGTTGAAACATAACATGATATGTCACAGTAAGATCATATCGACTACATGACTTAAATCTAAGGTAACATAAGTGAGCACACTATGTGTGTAAAGAAAATATGTAAAGAAGTAAAATTCAAAAAACTAGCTTGATAACTATAACATATGAAAACGAATGAATTGGTAAATACATTTACAACAAGAGTGATTTAGGATTGATTAGCCTACTAGATTTTATTCATTGTTTTAAAAACTGGAAAATGTGTACAAACTAAGGAAGGTAATAATCAAACCTTAATGAATGGAGAAGTAAATTAAAAGACTAATAAAAGATGTTAAGTACCCAACGCAGCACGTAAACACTTGTTAAGTGTTTCGTATTATAATTTAATGGAGAACAGAGGAAAAATCAATGAAAAAACAACTAAGAAATAACCAGACTTTTGAATGGTCATAACGGTTCAACTACATAACATTTTAACATGAAATAAAAAGCGATGACCAACAGGTCTTTCCTTGGAGCTTTACGTAATTGTTGACCTCCATTCTCCTTTAAGAAATTTGATAAATTGATCAAGGTAATCAACATGGAAAAGATTGATCATGTACCTTTCCACCTTCAACTACACCAGGTCTTATTATAAATCTTCGTCCAGCATTTGTCCTTGGTACTGAAAAACCATCAGAACTCCAAGTGTATATTAATTTCAGGGAACCCGAATCAGATTTATTCAAACATGTGGAGATGCTACTGTCAGCTGTAAAAACAAAAAAACAAAAGGACATGGAATTGATTGCAAATACAAACATTACTTGTAGATAAATAACATTTATATATTTTATTTGAGCTTAATTTTAGGGGTCTAATACTTTCTCAAATGCAGTCAAAGTATATACTATACTGAAAGGATATAACTTAGTTTTGATTATCTTTAAATTTATTTGATATAACATTCTGATCTAAAATATCTAATAGGTTGAAAGGACACTATAAGATTTTTCTACATAATTATAAATATTTTACAAAATAAAAAGGGTAGGAATTATTTTCTTCTTACAATGGTATCCCACCTACAATAAAGCATGAGGATATGAAGAATGTGAGTACATTCAGGTAACCGAGAAAGTATATTGAGGTTTATCTTCCACATGTGGTTATTCATGTTTCTACTCTTGAAATCAAGCTTGTTAACATGTTTTTGTGGCATTGGATGGACAAACAAACAAAAAGGCAATAACACTAATTGATTTCCATGAGCACAACGAAGTATATATAGTGAACAATATTCACCAAATACAGTGGGCATGTAGCTACACAAGAACAGAATCAAGAAAAAATATCCTCAAAAAATTAACAGTGACAGTGGTTAAGGTCACATATTCAGAAATGATGACAATAATTTAAGTATACACAGTATTTAAGGTTAAAACAAACCTTCCAGTTTGATATCACGGGATGCTCCCACAAACCTTCGTTGCGAATGGAAAGTAACAGATGGGGCAGCATCCAGTGTTTTCCAAAAGACCATTGATTGGGTATCTGATTCACCAAAAAAGTTCATCCCCTTTACAACTAGCTTGTATTTCTTGTTAAAATCAATAAGACTAGCTGCAAACATGGCTTTATTATTTGAACCTGCAAAACTCTTCAAAGTTATGTTTAATTGATTTATATTATTTATTTCTTCTGCAGTTAATGAACTCTGATCAACACTTTCATCCCATCTAACATTCCAATGATATGACACAGGCCTTCCACCATGACCAATACTTATGTATGCCTTGATGTTAATATTCCCACATGATCCTATAAAAAACATAATTGAAGGCAATTGTCATAATGACTAGTGTCCATTCTTCATACTCTAGTTTGACTTTTCATTTCTTTGTAAACTGCTGTTTGCTATGCTTACTAATTTTCTATTTGAATTTCTCTAATAACTATCTCCTTGGTTACAAGATAATTACTGATAATTACTGCAATAATTAATGTCAACCTGTAAATGACATCATGGGTACTAATGAAGAATAGAGATGACAATATATTTTTAATGTATGACCTACCTCATAACTATTGTAATCTTACTATTTCAAACATTTTATATTTTTATGAAAATAACATATCTTATCATCTTCCCTTTTTGTTATTTTTTATAATTAACCCTCATACAAAACAGCAAAGAAATGTTGTCTTGTTTTTTCACACTAATTAATTAAGAGTGTTTTACACACATAGAGGACATTTCTATTTCTAGCACAACAGTTATATTTCTAGTGTTTTACTACATTATGGTTTGGCCACTATAGCTCACCATTGTATATCACAAAACTAATCCTGAAATACTCAAGTACTAACTACAGTTGTAACAATTATGTAACAATGCAATTAAACAACAATAGCAATAATACCTACCATACTTAGAAGCACCAGATAGCTCAATGGTTGGCTTTGGTTTAACTTTGAGTGCTGCAATATTGATAATATGATGTTCATGAGAATACTTAACAACTGATCCAGCTCGTGGTCTTAGAGCTTTTAATTTGACTTGTAGCGGATCACCAGGAACAATAATTGCACTTGATCCCAATTCAACCACGAGGTAAAGCCCAGATCTGAGATAACAAGATGGGTTATTGCCAAGTTTTGATGTATTTGCTAGTAAGCTGGAACATGGCACATCTTTCACAACTAGTGCAATGGATCCAGAAAATTGTATTTTCAAAGTTTTCAAATCACCAGTCATTTCAGCAGCAATAGGCAAAGGCATGTTTGCATAAATTTTAAATTTATGACCACTATCAATGATAACAGGATTTTCATTAAATTTAAAGGCTATTTTCAAATTTTCATATTGTGTGTGTTTAACCTTTGAAAAGTTACATCTCAGTTCTGTATTACTTACAAATTTTGCAGGCCATCTTGAATTTTGTGGCCCAAGACAAGATATGGAAAGAAAATCAACAAAAGCAGTTCCAGTGAGTGTAACTTCAGCAGTGTCTTTATTTGATATCTCATTAGGTGATATACTAACAACAGAAATTGCATCAATGTTGGTATATATAATAAAACCTTTGGCTTTCGCTACAGTCTCTGTAGTACTTCCTTTAGTTTTAAAGGTGCATTCAATCTCCACCTTTGCATTAGCAAATGCCGGACATGTCATTGTAAGTTTATTACCACTTGGATCAATTGCAGTATCTGCAGCAGCAGTGCTAAACAAGAAGAACATAGATTTTATAAAGTACCATTTAAATGGAACATTTGTTATTCCCCTGACAACAAAAATGGTTGCAAATTATGTATTAAAATATAGAACAAATAAAATCAAATGAGATTTTTCTGAATTGCTATAATAGATGGTATGTTCCATTTCGTTTACACAATAACACCCTTCCTTAAAAGCATTAAAAACATTCTAGATCCTTAAATTCCCATTTTAGCATACTGTTATCCAGAGCTGAAAGAATGGATGTTAATATTAATATTTCTTATACTGTTGTTGACAATTACCTAGGTGATAATCGATCTAGCAGATCATGTTATACTATTATACAATAATCAAGCTAAATTGCTAAATAAGCTAAATTGTTACATTCTGACTTACTCCCTTTTAATTAATACTTTTAATAACATGTGACATAAAGGCTCAAAAGCTCCTCTGTTGATGCTAACTGTATTTGCTTAAATAATTTTAAACCATTCTAAACAAATATAGAAATATTCTTACATAATCATTCTAATTCAAGTTTAAAAGAAATAATTTGTAAGAAAATGCAACAATAATATTATTTATCTAGTTTAATAAATAAGAGTAAGTATCATACCGAGTATTGACGTCAAAAAATGTACATACAACAGATTCAATGTTATTTATGTTTTCTATTTTAGATGTTTCAACAGATATCTTTGTACCACCAGTTGTTCTACAACGCTTTGGTTGTACCCCACCAAGTTTCATGCCACAACCTTTACCATAACCAGTATCATTTCGTAATAAACAAATGTCACATGGGTCAAGAATGTGTGGACCGTATGGAACACCTTTACAATCTTCACAAGAAGAACTATTGTCACCAGGACACTTTCCACATGCATCAATACCTAAACAAGGAGAAATTTTATGAAAATCAAAATAATTATAGATTTCTAAATGATTACAAAATCCAGTATAAGTTTTTAGGTGGTTTACTATTTATTGCAGGTAAAAAAGGTGTGTGACTACCACAAGGAGAAATATCTAAAGAACTGTATTGAAGCAGGAAATATTTTTTATACTGGTGTATATACTGGTGTGTATATATGTTCAACAAAGAAAAGAAAATCACACATCTTGATTATTTCAGTTCCCTTTAATTTTAAGATACAGATAAGTAATGATCAAAGAGGTACATCTAATATTATGGAGGGTAGGACAAAGTTTCAGTAGAAGGCAACTCACATAGACTAATAACATAAGTATCATTAACATATTACATTTGCACTGTGAGCAACATAATAAATGTTTTTGTTGATGCGTCTAAACACTATCTACATTATGAAGGTCTCATTAGTCTAAAGATATTGGCATTTGTCAATGTATTGGAATTCATAATGATATTAGATATTTATAATGATGTTCAATGTTGAAATCATACATGACATAATAAATATGCCAGCCATTAAAGTTGTTTGTTTAAAACTATTATGTAAGGTATTTACCAGCATTTTGTTCTTTACCAGTTTTTCCTTTAACACACACGCCACATTTGTTTCGTTTAGCTCGTCCAAAGCAGTCATTATTACAATCCATAATAGTTTTTATACCTTGACCTGCTCGTAAACACAAACTACTAATCCCCGCACATTTGTTGGATACTTCCCGAGATGTACCATTGCATCTCCCTGCACAATCAACCAGGTAATTTGGTCTCCGTTTGGTTGTGCCACCAACACAAGCTCTACATTTATCTAAAATAAAATAATGACACTGTATTTTCTCAGCTATTAAACAGAATCTGCTTTCACATGGTTAGACATCATTTGACATCCATCCATTAGATGCATATATGTCCGCTACATTTCACATGGTTAGACATCATTTGACATCCATCCATTAGATGCATATATGCATATATGTCTGTTACATTTAACATGGTTAGACATCATTTGACATCCATCCATTAGATGCATATATGTCCGTTACATTTCATTCAGTATCAATTAACATTTGTCACTTTTTTTTTTTAATTTTTCAAATGTGGACTGATAATATAACAGGATATCCTATTTTATGTTCCCATTTTGATTTCTTCAAAAATATCTTTGTTGACAACTTGTCAGATTTACTAGCAAATAAAAGAGTAAAAATAAAACAGGATTTCATCATGAAATACGAATTGTTAATGAGTTTTTAATGCTTCCATAGTTTCAAAAACATCTACATTGGCAGTTGGGAAAATTAACTTTTTATTTCATGAAATATTTAAATGCTTCCAAATACTAATTATATAATTTATTATTTTTGGTAACTATGTACCTCCAAAATTGTCACCCTGAGAAATCTGACAAACAAAAGCTTTTTCATACAACATTACCTGGCAAGATGAAAAACAGCATTTATTTAATATCAATGCAACATTACATATGGTTAAACTATTTTCTAGATTCTGTTAAGTAAAGAAAATCATATTATATTCTTTCTCTTACTATTCATCATTATTTCCATATAAAATAAAAGGTTTTCTTGCTAACATGGGTTAGTGGTCTAACGGAAGGAACATTAGCTCAATTGGGAGTGATTGGGTCTCGCAATCCAAGGGTTACAAGTACCAGCCCTACTGCTGGTGATAATTAATGTTCAAAGGATGAACTGTCTATTAAATCATTAGGACAATTGCACAGTTGGCTGGATTTGTGGAGGCACATTGATTGACTCATTGAGTCAACATAGGACAAATGCAAACAGGACTGCACTCATGGCCCCTCCAGGAAAGAACTGAAAGGTTATATGCTTTGAAATTATGGAACCTAGCCACATAAAATATACCAAATACTAGCACTTTGATTGTTACCTTATTTTGACATTTTGAGGTTTAGGAAAGAAACTGTTTTTGCAACTTGGGTTCATAGAAGTAGGCAAAACTGTATCTGTGTAGAGAGGGAAAAGTTTGAATGCAAAACAGTATTTATGTATTTTACCTATAAATGCTCCAGAATTTTTAACACCATCACATCCAATACAACGTTTTCCATCTCCACCACATATTCCACATTCATCCATACTTTTTCCAGAACCTGCCTCATTATCACATCCATCACGTAGCTGTAAAGCAAATCCTTTTGTTTTGCTTAAGTACTGATAACTGTTTCGGTCAAAATAAGAAACCCCATGCATACTACTGTTTATAGCCACTGCCCATGCACGGAACTTCAACACAGATTGAAATGCAGCCAATCTCTCTGTCCAACTTTTCTCAGTTTTTGGAACAAACTTTAGCCGATCTTCAGAACTGAGACAAACACCACCCGCACTTGTAAATGAAATTGGTGCATACAGTTCAATAGCAGAAGCAATAAATTTTACATCAAATAATTCCCACTGACCATTGCTCATTTTATAGTACCATGTACCTACTGTTGATTCTGAAACTTTCAGTACACAAATACCTAAATGTTAGATAAAAGAATTGTAAGGATTTATACACTTCTACACTATTTGATGTATACACTTCTACACTATTTCATTTATACACTTCTACACTATTTGATTCTGTGTAAGTGTCACA
This sequence comes from Bythotiara depressa, assembly GCA_027564595.1. NCBI lineage: Eukaryota > Metazoa > Cnidaria > Hydrozoa > Anthoathecata > Bythotiaridae > Bythotiara > Bythotiara depressa. The sequence goes on along the minus strand of JANTOQ010151261.1, from coordinate 5,761 downwards.
GTATTTAGAATAATAAATGGAGATCATGTCCTCTATACTCTACACATCTAGACACTCGTAAAGAATGATCACACCCTCTACACTCTACACATCTAGATACTCATAACAAATCATTATCAACTTCATCAAATAATTTGGAAATCTGATGACGACTAATTATTTCTAGGATTAAGAAGTGCTTTCAGCATAAATATATTAATATAATTTTTAATACTTGATATTTATTACCACATTACTCATTTGAACAAAAAAGATGTTGGTATTTATATTCAGTTACATGCTTATTTACATCAGGGACATAGATAACAAGCAAGAGATAAAATAGATAAAATATATATGTTGTAATGTTGTAATAAAAATAAAAAGTATTTTTAGCTTACCTAAGTTTTTATCAGTGTCAATATTTTCCAAAGCTTTAAAGCGACCATACGAGTTCACTCTTGCAATGTCTTTCACAGTGTAACCTTGATAGTTGTTACTTAACTTGTAAGGAATAGATGGTAAATACAGTTTCCTTAAATGCAACTGTGGTGGGTCATCACGTGGCTGCACAATCAGGGTGAAAGCGGAATGTTCTTTGCCATACAAAGGTTTGCTTTTAAAACGACCTTCATTATCATAAATGATGTAAGGTTGAATAGTAAAGTGAATTTCACCGTTATCATTAACGGGTGGCTCATAACATACTTCATCCTGAAGATTCAATTGTACATATTGCTGTCCTGTTGTAGTTACAACCAAATCTCTTGGACCAATAGGGAAAAAAAATAACTGGGAATGCCGTCTGATTTTCCACTGTCCTGTAATATACACAAAAATGAGAACTAAACTGTAGGGAAGTATTTGACAATTAATTGGCAAGGCCATTTTAAAATTCTTCAATTATGGCTAATTATGATTGAAAATCAAAAAGTGTAGGTTCACAGATAGAAAATAAATACTCATCCTGAAGTCTTCTAAGATGCTAGGTGGAAAATCAACACTAACTATCACATATCACATTAGATTTTCAGAGCCATACATAACTTTGCAGGTTAGGATAGTATTTATACCTTTCTTGTTGACAGGAAGAAAACAGAGTATTATTGTAAGAGACCACAAGGAAATATTTGCTTCTCATTTTAAATTAATGTGGAATCACTAACAACCAGGGAGTTTAAAAAATGCATTTTGGATATTAAAGACACTTGCAATAGAGCAAAAGCAATTGGGAATGTTAGAAGATTGAAATTCTAGTTATAGGAACAAAATGAGATGTAAGTGGATAAAATGAATAAGAACCTTTCACATCATTGAGCATTTTTCCCACATTGACAGCAACACCATATATAATCTTTTTATATCTATCCACAATGTCATTTCCATGGTATATCACATTTTGATGGAATTCACAACCTTGCAGCTGCTCCTGGCTTATTTCAAACTTCCCTGGCATTGCAAAAGACAATTTATGTCCAAACTGTAACAAACAAATTTGAAAGAAGGTCAAGAATCATAGATTACAAATATAATAAACATTGGACAAAAAGAATGATATACTTTACACAAAATCAATCGTATCAATATCAAGAACAAATATCTTTTACAGCAACCTGTCAATAAAAACCATATATGTTATAATATATTAATTCTCCATTCTTCCAAAGAATCATACACTAACATCGCTACTATTTAACATTAATTATTTTTTTACATCGATACAACTTGTGAAGAACCATCAAATTAATTAAATAAACTTGTTTTTGTGATCTCACAGACAAAGATAATAATTTGAGAGCCAACCTTGAATGGCTTTTCATGACATTTTTGATCCTCCATCATGACATGTTTATCTGAAAATATTCGTTCAAATGTTGGTTTTGCAGGTGGCATAACAAGGATTTTGAACCTTTGCAAGACAATATCAGTTGTCTTAGCCAATGCTTCCACATTGACATATACTTGGTTCTGATAGGTATGTGTTGGTAACCACACAAATGTAAAAGCCAAGAAACCAAAGAATGAGATGCGTTTCGGAACAAATCTAAAACAAATGCACAGAGAAGTTATAACAAAGTGTACTTATTCAGATGTGAAAAGAAATTATCCTTGCTGAATATTATAATAAAAGTTTTTTAAAACTTGTACACACGAAGTTACAGTCATTACTTGCTGACATCTGTGAAAAGGTTTTGCAATGTCTATTATGTGATCTATAATTTTATAAATCTTTTTAAAAAACAAAAGTGTTCATTCTTTATCCCATCACAGGGTAATGGAATTATATTCTCTGTGTGATAGCCTCAAGATTATATTCACTGTGTGATAGCCTCAATATCATGTTCACTGTGTTTATAACAGAGTAGTTGTTACATTTCTTTTCAATTTCTCATCTCTCTGCTTGCAGAGGTAGAAGGGTATTTAGGGCATTGGATGTTTTAGATGTAATCAAATAGTTTTTGCAACTTTAGCACAAACAGATTTATGAGTACAATTTAAAGAACAATAATCCCATTATACACTTACTGAAATGTGGCATCTTTACTGGCAATAAATGTATGGTTTATATACAATTTGTCTTTTGTTCTCATATCAACACCATTAATGATCCAGTGTCCTACATCCTGTCCATCAATAGCACCAATAGCCATCACCTTGTCATTAGGATATGACCATTGTTTATAATCAGACATTTTTGCAGGATTTTGGCCTTTCTGAATACTAGCAAAACATTGAGGATTTTCAGTCACTGTTGGCAGAAGTTGACATTTTTCTCCATTTGTAATGCATTTCTTTAGAACATCACAGTATTTTGTGCCTACATGGTATATAAACAATTAGCATATTCACATGACATATTCCCAGATTACAATCTCTGCTTAAATATATTATGATCATGAAAATTCATAGCATAGTTACCAAGAGTGTTTAAATTAAAATGTAAAATATAGTTTTCAAGTATAGCAAATATACAGTATATAGTAAATATATAGTATATTGGAAGTATATATAGGAATGGGAATATAGCAAAAATCAACAAGGCACAATCAATCAATCAATGCATTTAATTTATCAGATATATGTCTGACGAGACATTGCTATTATCTAGCTGTGTTCTTCATGAACTTAAGTACAATTATATGGTAGTATGTATGCTCCTAGGAATGTGACAGGAAAACATTAATAGACATTGTGTGTCTTAGATATTCTTAACATATAAACCAAATATCTGTTTCTAAATAATGTTTAACAGCAATGCTACATTAAAGATCTAATACAGTAAAACATATTAAAAAGAACATTTTATAAACAAACACATTGTTGCATGGTGCATTGTTTACCTTCAGGACACTTTGTTAATCCTGGTGAATCACAATATTCTTCAGATGACTGACAACGTTTCCTTTAACAAGAAACAAAAAGGTACAGTTAAGAACGATATTCTAAATAAAGACTGCATGATTGTTTTCTAAGAATTCTGTTCTCGGCCCTCATTTTTTCTGAAACAGAATTTGTAAAACAGTTTTCATTCTTCCTTAATGCTTTTATTTCCACTCTCCTTCGAATAAATTAAAAATTGAATATTTTTCGTAAAGCTGCTAAAATGATTTTACAATGAAAAATGAAATAACTGACCAACGTTCATTTCTGTATGATCAAGCTGTTGTTTGGTGTTGAAAATTGAAGCAAGAAGAAAATAATCATAGCATTATCTCCCTCATACCCTGGTCATACACTTTCCTTTTTGATAGATTTGTTGTCTGGTTAAATACCCTGGGTACAAAACATTAAATTAAATTTATACAAATGAGAGCATAAAGAACATCAACAATGGAGATGTAAATTTGTCTTTATACATTTTGTAATGAAAAAATGGAGATCAGGGACCAGGGGCCAGGGGCCTGGAGGGAAAAAAATGGAGATCAGGGATGTGGGGCCCGGATGGGAAAAACTGACTAATTATTCTGATTCGATTTGTTCTGTGTTGAATATCTGAAAAATAGTTTGTTTGGAAACTTTGGTTTATTGAATATACTTGACAGAAAACAAAACTACCTAAATATCTTCCAAACTCACCACATAAAGTGACCAAAAAAAACTAAAAAATTTACATTTTATGCAGATAATGGACAGATATGCTACTTACATTTCACTACAGTAGAATTGTCCTGCAGGACACAGTTTCTTGCATGAATCAAAACATTTTGTAATACCATAGAGTAAACTAAAATAAAATATACCGTAGAGTAAACTAAACTAAAATATTTTTATTAATTGATTACATTCATATTATTTTAGAAATTACTAATATTATATAAAATTTCATTTTGAAATAAAATCATCATGATTACGATCTAAAATAATGGAAATGTAATTAACCAAAGAAATAATTTTTGTGTTTTTTAATAGAATGAAACATAATTTGAAATTCATAGAATCACTAGGCTTAACATTATCATTTGGAAAGGTATGTACCGTGTGCAGGCAAAAACCTTCATTTTGCACATAGTAAACCATCCAGATGTATCATCTCGCACTTCTAAAGTTTTAGCTTCAGGACATTTGCTGCCTCTTATACATTGCCATGTAGATTTACACCATGTGGTTCCAGTAGGACATGACCGGCCCACTACTTCTTCCATGTTAAGCACAATACCACCCTTATCATCATTTTTACATATAATATTTTTATCAATGCACTCCAGGCTTAACCAACACATTTTCTTGTCATCCTTTCTGCATGGATCATATTTTTGCAATAGGAAATCTGTAAATGTCTTTGATGAACAGTCCTGGCCATTGTTCATGCATCGCATTGTTGCTGGACAAAATGAAAACCCTGCCATACATTGTAATCGACCATATCCTTCAGGATACCTAAACAAAATTCTTTGACATACAATTTCTCATGGTAACATGGATTAAAATGATACTGAATAAACTTATTTACACTCTTGACATAAAGTACAGATAATATGTCAGTAAAGTAAACATATTTGCAAAAAGAAACATTGAACGAAAAAAACAAAAACTTTCAGCAATTGAAGAGAAATAAATTATACCTTTTGTTATCTGTTAACATAAACCAGTTCATGATCATTTTCCACTTGCACGGAGCTGCCATTGGAATACAAGACAAATAGAGTGGGCAATAAAGAAACCCTGTTTTACATACACCTCCCCAAGGTAATTGTCTATTTAAGCGTGGCGGGCTGGAATCAATTCCACAATCAGATTTCCAATCAATACAGTGCATCACAAATGGACAGAACTTTTCATAAGTTCGACATCTCATATTCATCTTTCCCAGCATGTGTTTTGCAAATATTGATGATGCATCTGCATCCTTCATTGCTAGTCCTGCTTGGCATTCTGTATGCAACAGACGACATGTAGGAAGTCCATAATCCAGATATTTATTACATGGGCTCTCTACAAAAAATGAGAAAATATATAGCATATATACAGCAACTTCACATAATTGTTAATTGTTAATACAGCAAACACATAATTGTTAATTTAATTCTTTACTATCGTTATTCTTAAATCATCTACTTAAATGTCAATGTTAGTCATAACAGCATTGTATAATAGTCATGTTGAATCATGTGTTATGACATATCCATTATCCATTACGTATCTTTGGTCCTGTAATAACCTTATAGAATGACAGTATATTGTTAGTAAGTAAGTAATTCTGTTTTCCACATTTAAATCATAATAAATACAGTTTAAAAAATAAATAAATAGAAAACAAATAAATTAATTAATTAATAAATAT
>JANTOQ010151150.1:0-15005 GCA_027564595.1 Bythotiara depressa | reverse complement strand
TACAATGCACCTGATTGAGTTAGGCGCGTTGTAGACCACGCATGCAAATACAAGGAGGCACGTGCGGAGGTGTGGGCACGTTGTCCCACACTATACGTGCGTGACCAGGACTGTAAGAACTAACTTACATTGGTTTTGTTTTTTTAGCTCGTGTTTCTAGATAAAAGCTTTTCTTATTTGCTTCTTGACTTACCTAAACATTGCAGGTAGTTGAACTGAAATTTTTCAAAATAATTTAATACACCACCTTCAAATTGGTAAATTATCATAGCTGGTTGTATATTTATTTTATTGTTATTTGTTTGTTAAACAACAGCTGACATGATTTATAAAAAAATATAATTTCATTAGTTAAACAAAAAGTTGAATAATTAATATTCAAAATGACTTGGTGGTTTAAACTAATGATCTTAATGAATTGGAGAGTTAATTTAACACAACTTCACAATCAGATGAAGAATTGGAGAGTTAGTTGAAGACTGAAAGATTTGGAAAGCTAAAAATGTGGGCGTGGTTATACAAAAAGTGGACGTGGTCATTTTTAACTCTCAATGGTTTTAACTCTATGTTTAACTCTCCAACATTTAACTCTCCACAAGTTCATATCAGTTCTCACGTAGACAGGTTTAAGTTCACATCATGTCGTATGTAAGCACGTTTAAGTTCATAATGTTTTGTATTTCTTTTGGTGATGTTACATATAGGATTACATTTTTTCTTTGACGACCACCCTCCATATCATACAGGGTCTCATGTAAATAGGTTCAAGTTCATATCAGGTTTTAAGTAAGCAGGTTTAAATTCATATCAGAATTTCTTTGTTTTTTACTGACTTATTTTTACATATTTTATTATTCATTCATCAGCTCAGGTTATATGAAACTACATACACGTACCTACAATTGAATATTTGCTACATACACGTACTTATGAGTACTTATGATTGAATATTTACTACATACACGTACCTACAATTGAATATTTACTACATACACGTACCTACAATTGAATATTTACTACATACACGTACCTACAATTGAATATTTACTACATACACGTACCTGCAATTGAATATTTAGATTGAGGCATCATCAGATCTTGTTGCCCCAGACAGTTCTGAACAGCAAACAATAAAGAGTAAGGAAGATGAACTCACTACAACGTCCACTATTGTTACCTCAACGTCATTTGACTCGACGGGTTCAACAACAACTAGCACCGAAACATTTCATCATGATGATGGAACAGAAGAGGTAAGATCCGAAGCTGATAAATACTTGAATTATAACACACCTTACTTTTGTATCAGCAGTGAATATGACTAATGTTTGCGAATCAAATAAACATTATAAGAAGTGTATTATGAAGTGGGATGTATTACGTACTCTTGATTTTATATTTTCCTGTTAAAATTGTAAAGAAGAATCTACCAGGTAGATACTGATAATGAACAAGTCACTCACATGTATTATATTACATTACCAAAGTTAAATTAGGAGCATTTGCTCAGTGTTTAGTAATAATGTGAGCTCGCAATCCAAAGTTTCCATATTCAGGCCCCACCACAGGTGATATTTATTGTGACCCTTTGTGACCCTTTGGTCAAGTGCGGAGTTGTCTAGTTAAGTGTATGCATTTCGCTTGACTCAGGGAGCGGAGAGCTTCCGTAGCACAAATGGGGGCTTTAAATGGAGTCAGGACTTTGCTCATGGTCCCTCCTAGAAAATAGACAGGTTTATATGTCTTGAAATTACAGGGGTTAGCCATGTAAAATATATACCACTAAAAATTAAAATATTTTTCGGAAAAATGTACACACAGTTAGTCTTGTAAGTTTTTAAAAATATGTATGTGTATCAATATCCGGTATTTTAAAGGAGATTTCCCATTGTTTTGTTTTTTAACTTGAATGCAGATTTGATCCAGAACAAAGCTTCTAATCTAATATATTCTTTAAAGGAGTGGTCCCATGAAAAAAAATTGAGTTCTAAAAACAAAAAAACTCAGATTCAGCACCTCTAAAAATTGATAAAGACCACTGATTTTTTTATTTCTAGTGATTTTCTGTTTTTAGCAGTAATGCTGCCAACTTTTAAATTTTTTGAACTGCGCAAAAGCAGCTATTAAATAAATTTTGTGACATTGCTGACACAGTTCAAAATTTTTTAAAAGACGCGTGAACGAGATGTTTCAAACAGGCTCTTGAAATAAACTTTATTTAGCAGTAATTTTTAAAAATAAATCATGTATTCTGGTGATTTTAATTGTTAACTCCATCTGAGGAATAAGAAAGCTCAGTTTCCCTTCCTCCAGTGATGAAGACCAAGAAGAAATATCGTCTTCCCTCATGGGATTGCAGCAGTATCAATTTAAACATGAACGAGTCATAGAAAGTGACAATTTTGATGTTAGTTCCGGTGAAACATATAATGAGGAGGGAAAATATGATATTTTTAGGGTAGGAATAACTATCTGGTGCAATGTGAGACATCTCATTATGAAGAATGAGAAATTTACTGTTTGTGCTGTCAGCGATTGGCGAGGAAATGTTTTCTGGTATGCTGCATTAAAATATATTTTAAAGAAGATATGCCTTTAAATACATTTATGAATTTTACTTTTGAACTTGTGAATCTTCCATAAAAACTTGCTCACAGTCTTTTTTTCCTACTGTACGTGATCACACAACACCTTCTTTGTGGTTTGTTTCTATTCCTTACACATCCAAAACAAAAAAATGTAAACGAGTTTATATAATCTGTAAAAAAACTCATGCACTAATGCGTGTAGTAACACACCAATCATAATACAATCTATTTTAGCTAGCTCGAAAATGTTTTCAAGTATAATAAAAAGAAAAAAAGAAAAAAGAAAAGAAACGGATGCATAATATATATATTCCATCATTATATACATTTTACAAATTTTTATTTTCTTAAGAATTTTCATAGACAGTAGGCTCAACTGCTCGTGTTTTTACTCCATGACTCCATGAGATAAATGTTACATCAGCGATTAAGTACTAGTTTAGATCACTGTTTCGAAACTCATTTAACTGAATTTGCACAGTTTAAACATGAGTGATTGACACAAGGCAGAGCCGAATGACAATCACTCGTGTTTCACCCTTTGCAATTTTAGTTTAAGAAACCCTGATCTAACAGACTTGTACCACGATTGAAGTCAAAAGAACCTCCTGAATTTAATAGAATAAGATGCTGTACAGATGTTGAATTAATTATATCTAAAGTTATTAGTTACACGGAGGTTCATAGTACGTGCTCTAACATGTCTATACTGTGACTTAAAAGAATGAAAGGTTAATGTAACCCCCGTGATGCAAAACGATAATTTTAAATGTGATATAATTAAAGTTTAAGAAATTATATTTTCTACACCCCCTGTCTACTTTAGCATAAAACGCTAACTAAATATAGCTGATTTCCATGCCTCAACGGCAACCTTTTTAATAAATCCAAGACTCACCGCCGACCTTTTTAATAAATACAACAATTAGAAATAAAAAGTTTCTTAGAAAGAGTTAATTACAGATTCATTACTGTCATCATTTGGTGTTTTGTTCCTTTTAAATTATTCAATCATGTTTTCTTAAAATTTTCATCCTGCGGAAGATGGTGAAAGCTTAAATGCCTTCCTTTTTTTCTTCTTTCTTCTTGCTGCTTGGATATTTTTACAATTATCCGTTGCAGAACAGTAAATCATGGTGCATTTATCTTATTTTACCTATACATAATTAGTTCTACAAAAGCTAAAATGTTTATCATTTTTTCACAAACAACATGTTTTACATCAACTGCTCATGAATGAAGTTAGTCATCAATGACGTCACATTAATTGTCTAAAGATCATAATTCTAAACCACATCTTTCAACGGCGCAAAACCCAAACGTTAACAGTAATATTTGGTGTCTACGAGGATTTTTCATTTTACAGAATACGTTTTTTAGGCTAATTCATGTGTGCTGAATTCATTTTTGTTGAAATTTGAAAATTTGAAATCCACGGCACCACTCCTTTAAAAAGAACATTTTTTGAATTTTGGAAATCTGAAGCTTTCAAATAATTTATCCTTTTGCCCAAAAGACAATAGGAGATATAAATATAATTGTTATTTATGCATTTATTATCTTCTCACATACAAGGACAAAACCTTGAAAATTGATATAAACAGAGCCTGGTTTCCATCCACAGGACCATTAAGTAACAGTGAAATATATTATTAAAATTAATAATATCTATAATATTCTTTATATTTTCTAACATGTGGATCCTCCTCCTTTACGCACCGTTATTTATTTATTTATTTTATTGTAAATAAAGCAACCAATTCTGACCGAGAGTATGCGAAGGATACCATTGTTATAGTGATGACAGTGACTAATTTTATTTTTGGGTCATAACAGTGGCTAATTATTATTAAGAAATATCCTGTCACCAAAACCTCTAAGTATTCAAATTGCCACTCCCTCTCATTAGTTCCCCCCTATTAAAAACCCACCACAAAAAACTCTTTTAATTGGCGCCCTGGAGCTAATTAGATGAAACGTGATTTGTGAATAGTTCAGATGCCTGATCTTTCGTTTTTAACATTTAGACTGTCACTATCGAAGAGAAGACCACCGTAAGTCAACCAGTAAGTGTAACTGCTTCGGAAAGTGACAGCAGTGTGGCAGTATCTGGTGGTAGTGAAAGTACACACGTTGAAGCTGATGAAGAAGGGTATTAAGTACCTTGTTATAATATTTTACAATTGTATCTCTTTTTTATTCCTTTTACTTAACAAATCGCTAGAAGAATCCTATCACCCTCCTTTGCAGAGGCTCTACTGATCTTTCCACATCTTTTATGTTTTTCTTTGAGTGTCTGTGATGGAGAATGGGAATGTCCATATATTATTGTATCTGTAATTATATATATAATATTTACTGACTTATTATTATAGTTATTCCATCATGTAATGTATAAGTAAAGATTTTCAACCTTCAATATTTGTCTCAACGATATATAAACATGTTTTACGGACCTGTAATACAGTTTCGTGTTACAGTATCACATGAAATGTTACAGTTTTGAATACTATTATCTATGTTTTCCTCAATAACTGCCTCTCCTTTGGACCCAAAAGTTCAAAGTGGAACGAAAAAATATATACTTTTGTATTAAGAGCAATTTTTGCAAGTGTGTTGTGATGATCAGAGTCTTTAAAGGAAGAAACTTTGTGGTTTTGCGATTTTTCTTCCCGATGTAGCGAAGTTTCTTTATTTTTACTTGGAAATTGAATAAAACAGTGTTTTTATTTAAATAAATGTCAAATTTGTCCCATTCGCACAAACATTTCTTCTCGAAAACATTTTCTACAAATGCCATTCGTGAAAGTTACATTAACGAATCTTCGCGGTTTTTTGCCACCACTAAATCTTCTCTTATAGAATAATCCTTAGTGCAGATAAGACCTGTTAAATGTTTCTAGGCTTGCAAGCTTATAAAAAACTCTACACTTGAAATATATGTAATATTTGATAATGTGCATCAAGCTCACATGGAAGGCAAAATAATTGATTTTTATAGATCCCATAGACAAGAGATGTATCGCTATATAATAACTAAATAAGATAGGTATAACCTTTTTGAGATTTTGTTTTTATTTTTGTTTGGCGTCATTCTCTCAACAAGATTTAAGATATTAGTGCTAAAAGCCCTCGCATATAACCGAAATTAGAGCCATTTTCCCTAAAAGTTATCCTTAGAAAATTGTTGTTAAGACATGTGAATGCAGGGACTCTTATAAATTTGCTAAATGGTTTGTAATCTTTTCTTTTACTAAGTCGTAATTCTGCAACTTCGTTCCCACAGTCTTTTTGTCTTCAATTGTGGTCATAATATCTGTGGACAAGATGGCAAATTTACCAAAACAGCACTCTATAAATGACATGAAGGTGACCAAAATATAAACAAAAAAATATTAAACTTTTAAAGTTTACCGTGACGTCATGAAACGCACAGGTAAGTGAATTAAGAACATATCCTGAAGTTTTTCAGGAAAGACGTTAACGATCCTAGGGACCTGTCAGTACCTTCACCCATTCTCTTTTTTTTTGGCAAATAAGGGAAGGGACAAAACTCAAATGGGGCACAAATCCCCCATAATCCAATATATTATTTTTGTGTATTTGTATATAACATATGTTTTGATTTTTTGGTAGTTATTGAAGTCACTGTTTGGTAAAAGAGTAACACCTTGCTTGCCTTAGAGTTGCATTTTCCTACCATGTTTACTTTTAAAACATTAAGTGCTCGTTTGTGGACACATTGAAGCGTATAAGCATGGGTGTTAAAACTGTTGAAATGGTAAATAATTTGTTTGAAACTTTTTAGATTTTTGTATGTTTTTATTGACTTTAAATTTGTATTTAATGAAAGTTAAACAAACTTCCAATACCGTGTGATATAAAGACCTGGCATATTTAAGATCTGATGAATTGTATATAGCTATTTTTGTCAACAATTATAATAAAATAAATCAATAATTTTCTAGACTTCTAGACTTCACGTTTTCCTCTTATGTTAATATTTTTTTAATGCAACTACATAGCAGGTGTGTTATTGGATTTTGTTTATTAGCTATTATATTTGGGAAGAAAAATTCTTATTTTTAATATGATTGGTGCATATGAAATATTTGTAATCTGATTGGTGTATATTAAATATTTCTCATAATGATTGGTGCATACTAAATATTTGTAATAATTATGATTGGTGCATATCGAATATTTGTAATATGATTGGTGCATATTAAATATTTGTGACATGATTGGTGTACATTAAATGTTTGTAATCGTATTGGTGCATATGAAATATTTGTATAAGTGAAATTTTGTGACTGTCACAAGGATTGAAGTTCTCTTATGACATCTTTGTTATTAATTATATATTAACAGTAATTACATGCTATAAATATTAGCTGTTTACGTCAATTGACATTTTTATCCGTTAAGAAATATCTGTAGGTGGGGTCAAATTGACCAGCAATAGAGTTTTGTGTCTACCCTATATTTTCCATGGTGCATAAATTGACCGTTTTATCTTTTTTCGCCTTACATTTATACAAAATCACACACTTCGTAAACAAAAACGCTTGTAAAAGTGGAAACATTTGAGGATGCATGAAAGTTCATATTTTTGAAAATTTATCGTCTGTCAGAAATGGTTGTATCCTAAAGGTTTTCACTGGATTTGAATGAGGTGAAAAAACAATGCTTCACTTGGTGTGTAAATGTATGGAAACGTAAGTACTTTTACTTTTGAAAATAGATAGGTGTAAATGGGTCTTAAGTTGCAAGTATTTAAAGTGCCTTTCACATTAACGTCAGTCGTATCGGTAGCTTGAAATGTACCCAATTTGTTTACATTCAGTCTGCAATCTAAATCATCATATCTATAGTACTTTGTTTTATAATGAGATAGTGCAATCTTGCCACTCATTATAATATACACTTTCACAATCAAATAGAGAACAATAACTCTCCTATCTTGAGCATGTTCAGTAAGATTACGAAAAGTAAAAAATGGTAAACTTTACCTAAACTATGAGAGTTTGATTGGAAGAAAAAGTGGAAATATTTTATCTGTAGGTATAAGTGGCTACTTGCTAAGGGATATTTTATATGTTGTAGCTAACATATTTTGATAAAAATATATTTACAATTTCCAGCAGAAAAAAATATTTCATGTTTCAGATAAACTGACCACTTTTTTAAACACTCAATAATGGTGGAGTTTTATTGTTTATGAGACTGTGAAACTGTATATTCTACCACACGAAACTGTAATCTTACTACACAAGGGAGTAATTTAATTGTACGACAAAAAGGAGTGATTTTACGACAAAAAGGAGTGATTTTACGACAAAAAGGAGTTATTTTATTATTTTATTTTGTCATTACGATTTTCTCTAGAAATTGATAAACTTAGTTCTTTTATATTTAGGTATGTTTTATTTTTATATTAATCAACAAAAATTTCTGTTTATATCTTTTTGCACGTGATTAAAGAGGACTAATGACAAATAACATAGACCAGTGACCAAAAATGATAAGGGACTAAAATTGGATCAATACAAATGACTAAAATTAACCAATGACCGAAAATGAAAATGACTAAAATGGACCAATAACAAATGACTAAAACTGAACAATGACCAGAAATGAAAAATGGACCAATACCAATAAAAAGGCTAAAATTGACCAGTGACCAATAACGAAAAATCTAAATATGAACCAAGAACAAATTGACTAAATAAATAAAATTGACCAGTGACCAAGAAATGACAAATGTGTAAAAAATGAAGTATAGAACTAAAGCGGTAAATAACAAAATAACATGACTAAAAATGGCAAGTAACTAAACTTTATCATTTTACAACTTCTTATTTCATGTGGACTTCATATAAATCATCAGTCGGGTGTTTTATTTATTTGGACCAAGTCACGTTACGTACAACCTGTTATTATTAGAGTTCTTAAAAGAGCTGCACATTCATGTAGATTTTTTAACAAATTCTCACAACTTGTTATTTTTGAACAATATCCACTTTGTCCGTTAGATTTTTTATTTTTCGAATATATAATGGAACATCTTAATATGTGTATAGGGATTTTTTTTGACACAAAAATATCAATGTGCAGCATCGTTATCCTCGTTCTGTGACCATTTTACCATATAACCGGTTGACGAAGTCAAACTATGAAAATATTAGCTTCAGCTAATGCTACTGATACTGTGTGAAATTTTGTTTTTAAAACAGAAACATTGTCTGTATGTATAATAAATGTTTTATATGAAAGTTTTAATATTTTAAACTTTCACAGCTTGTTATCTGGGTTAAGATATTTTTCACTGTGGTAGCGCTCTCCTTCTCAGAAGCTTTAATGTCATTTTAAGTACGGCTACCGCTGCTAAATAAAATGTTTCATCAAGGATGGTGTCTGGTGGTAATCAATGATCTTAACCTTTTAATGCATAGTACCCCCGGAAAGGAATCAAATCTTTGGTCATTTCTTTGCTATTTTGTTTTCTCCAGGAGGTTAATTATTGGAAATATAAATGTAAAATATATTCAGTAAGAGTTGATGAGACACACTGTGTTCCTCATAAAATTATACCGGTTTCCAATGGGAAGTTTAATATAACCAGAAGGTATTGTTATGCGTTCAAGAGTTAAAGCTATTCTAATAAAATAAAAGATAAAAGGTCACAGACACTTTACAAAAAAAGCGAACAAACTTTAAATCTTTTTCGTTACGTCTTTTTCACTTTTTGGAGAATAATTGAAGAAGAAGCATACCAGGATAAATATTTGTGAAAAAGATAGCATTTGAGAAGGAGAGTGTAGTAGCATTCATTAACGAAATTTTTTCAACAACAAATTTCGGACAAAAATACTTTTCGAGAAAAGGAGACAAATATATAAAAACAATTTATAAGGTCTAAAATAATGAATCAAAACATTTTCGACAAAACATATTGTTGTGTGAAAGTTAATGATTCGTTATAATTAATGTATTAAAAAAACATGTACTTTATAAGCTAAATTTAGTTAAGCCCTTTAATTCATAATATCCCAGGAAGAAATCAAATGATTGGTTATTTCTCTGACTTGCTTTTTCAAGAAGTTTACTTATTGGAAATGTAGTGTAAAATAAATTTGATACCTCCTAAAATTATAAAGGTTTTCAATGGGAAGTTTAATATAACCAGGAGGTATGCTTTTGACCCCCTGCTCTATCATAAAATTATAAAGGTTTTCAATGGGAAGTTTAATAAAACTAGGAGGTTTGCTTGTGTATTAAAGGGTTTCAAATATATATTTTTTTGGAATATGATGCACCCATATGTATATAACTTTAGATAGTAGTTACATCCTTGGACAAAATAACAAGGTGCCAATTTCACCAAAATAGAATGGCGTCACAAATATTTCAAGTGCCTCGTTTGCCTCAGAATTGTATTAACTTTGTGACGTCAAAAACCTTGCATTCCAATGAAATAAGTAAATTTTGAGAGTTTCTCTTGACAATATAACAGTAGATAAACCCATGTCTCCCGTGTCATCACCACCTCCCTCTCGACTACACTACCCTTTCCCTCTCGACTATACTACCCCTTCCTAAAACCGTAAAGTTTTCCTCTGTTTTGTCCAAGAGTGTAGATTTTGATGGATTTAGTGAATTTGTTGTTAATGTCAGTTGTGAGATAACAATAGCAAAATAAATAAATAAAAACACCAACGAAAAATTATTAATTAGCTGATTAATTGTTTCCTTGTTAGTTCCATTTTCTAAAAGAATGAACACGATATTATTGTACAACCTGACGATCGGCTATAATTTATTGCCCTCAGAAATGATCCAAAGCACCAACCTCGTTTTCAGGGCCTTTTTTCTTTTTTGAATTAACTGATGGCGTCCTCATATCGAAAAGGGAAAATAGCGCTGCGTACGAGGTTGTCATTCATTCGTCATTTTTAGGTGTTGTTTTTCCAGGAGTTAATTATTGAAAATAAAAGCGAATAAGGTGTTTGGTGAAAGTTCATAAGACGCTTTGTTTGTTCATAAAGCATTTCTATATGCGGTACACAAGCATGACTCTCAGCGGTCTGGGAAACCTGGGATTGTCATGGGATTTTTTCATTACAATATTGAAAACAATGTATAGGGACTATCTCAGAGGGAAATATTCTATCCTAGGCATGAAAAAATGGAGCATTGTTTAAAGTAGTTGAAAGTTGCGAACACATACAAATTTTGCAGTACGGGATAATATTTATTTGTCAACTTCGCATCAAAATGTCATGGGGTTTTACAAAATTATGTCATGGAATTTTTTTCCACATATTGCTGAGAACCCTGACATGGCCACGGAAAGCTTTTCTATACGAAGTACACTGAGAACGTAAGCTTAAGAAGTACGTGGTCACGGGAAGCTTTTTATAAGAAGTGGGGTCACGGAAAACTTTTATGTAAGAGGTGCACGTGTCCACGAAAGCTTTTCTATAAGAAGTACACAGCTTTTTGGTATTTCACCAGTGATGCGCAGGTATCAAAAGATTATTGTTGGGTTTGCGCTATACGCGCGGGATAAATCAAAACAAACAAACAGCCAATACATGATTTACTCCTTATGGTCTGTAAAATACATATTTAGTGACCGAACTAACCTTGTTAACATAGACATACTGCATCTCCATTTACCCTACAATACCTGGTGTCCCTGTACAATACCTGGTGTTCCTGGAAATTATTCAAATCTATTTTCATTTCTTTGCTGTATTGCTTTTTTCAGAGGTGTTACAAATTGGAAGTAAATTAGTCTCTCTACCAGGAAGTCAAAATTTGTCTTCAATCCCATGGATATTTTTAAGGAGACAAAAATTATAAACTTCTGTTTACTAATGACGTAATCCTTTAATACATAAGCATACCCCTGGTTAGTTTAAACTTTCCATTGGAAACCGTTATAATTTTATGAGGAATCAGGGGGTGGGTCTCATCAAATTTTAAGAAATTTATAGCCCAATGATTTGATTCCTTTCCGGGGCACTATTCATTAAAATTGTTAATTGATCTAACCGGTGTTTAGTCGTTCAATCCTTGTTTATTAATTAACAACAACGTAGCTCATTCGATCGAACAAAAAATAAGCCAATTTAGCATCTTGGAAATCAGAAAGTGTCGATTCATCATCTCAGAAATCAAGAAGTGTCGATTCGGCAAGTCAAGAGTTAACAAATACATTGAACTTGAGTCTTAAGAATGTGTCAATTCAACCTCGCCCCCAGGGCTTCTTTTACTTCCTTTTTTTTTACATGAGGATAGCGGAAAACCTTCTCTCGCCATCCGATATCAAAAACAGAAAGATACCCTGGGAACGAGGTTGGTGTAAGTTTCTAAAACAACAATTAACTCCGTTAACTTTATTAACAGCCCCAAAGAACACCAACCTCGTACCCAGGGCCTCTTTCTCTTTTTAATGCCCGTTGTGTAACCATAGCAACGGTTTCTGGTCCTTTAATTCTACTATTAATTTTAATGTAAATCATTTTTCAGATTTTATTTCCGGTTTGCGCGATAAATACAAAGAGCGCTTAATTTTAATTTACTGTGTTTGTCTAAAACTAAAATTTGAAACTGAGGCACAATCGAAAACAGACGCTTTCTAGTAGACAGGGAGAGCAGCAGATGTTTAGCTGACTCAGCTTCTTATTTTATTTGCTTCTTGACTACTAAACATTGCAGGTAGTTGAACTGAAATTAGAAACAAATATTTAATACACCACCAACAAATTGGTAAATTATCATTAAAATGAGCAGGTTGTATATTAATTTTAATGTTATATGTTTATTATTTCCACGAGCAAAACAAATAAATTATCGAATTAATAATTAATTTAATTAAGCAATGAAAATATAACGTTCGTAACGCACGACTTAAAGTAACGATCTTAACGACTTGGAGAGTTAAGCTAAGGGCTGCTTAATCCGAAAGTCGTCTCTTTTCATACCACACCCTCACAAAGTGGTGTATTGCAGCAATAAATGGTGAAAAAGGCAACTTTAGATATTTTCACATCTTATTTTCACATCCTTATTGACCACGATGTTTTTAAAAAATTGTGTTTCTAAAAAAAACCATGAAAATCAACGTCAAATATCTACTTTGTTCAAGATTTTTGGAAATATATGTCGACACCATTGGAAAGCTACGTCACTCCTCTTTCATTTAAACTGCTGAAAAAATCGTTCCCGCTCGTACGACACGCCAGGGTCCTGGATCCCCGGTTTTGATGCCATATGGCATCAGTTAGTAAATAAAGGGTTAACGTAACTTTCCAACAAGATAATGACTTGGAGAGTTAATTGAAGATTTGGAGAGTTAAAAATGTGGGCGTGGTTATTTCAAAAGTGGGCGTCGTCAATTTTAACTCTATGTTTAACTCTCTCCTAACTTTCCCACCTACAATCACGGACAAAATATTTGGAATGCAGCCTGCTTTTCACAATTTGTACATTTTTTGCGACTTAAAATTAGGTAGAAGGGCATAGAAACCCCTCCCCCCTATTACAATGTTGGGGATACCAGAAGAACTTCCAAAACAAACTTTTGCTCAACAAACAACATTGTATTTGGGAGTGGGGGGGTTGAAATAAATAAAATCCACTCCATTCCAATATATTTTGTCCAAGATATAGTAGACAGAACTCATATCTCTGCCCCAATATATCTGCCGGTTCAGTTTATTGTCGGTGCCGTAGTTTTGTTAAAGAACCTCGGTTAGCTGATATACAAAAGTATTGTGCAACCGTTGCTGTAGAACTTTCTGTTGTTACTGGCTAACTCGGTGTAAGAATGCTTATCCTAATCATTTCTTTGCAGTGACATCAACAAACTTTAGAGAAAATTGCTTGAGAAGGAAAAACACACGCACGTATACCAAAAATTTTGCTAAAAATAAGAAGACAATAGTTAAAGAGAAGTGGCAAAAAGTATATGGTACGCCAAGATGCCTAAATCAATGTTTGACTCCGATATCGGTAAGTTTGATTGGTGAAATCGAAAAATCAGTGAGTGTTCATCTCATTAATGAAACTTGGAGAGTCAATAATATTCATAATAATAGTAATAATAGATGTTTAAAGTGGCTAGTCCCAGAAAAATTGACAATACATATAGCTAGTCAGGGAATTATTTCTACTGGAGGCCAACAAACTCTAGCTAGCTAGCTAGAAGCAAAATTGACCTAAGGATTATTAATAATAACAGATGATTAGATCGACGTCCTCATCCAGAACATTCATTAGGTGGTCGTCACTTAATTGCGGTTTTAGAGTCAGCTGGCCGACTCATCTCAGGAACACCAAAATTTTAGATTTTTAGTTGGAAGCATTGTAAATAAATAATAAAAAATATAGCTAGCTAGCTATCTAACTTCTAAAAAGTTCCCTTGGTTGAAGAAACGTACCATAAATTAACCTCGTTCACATGACATTTTACAGTCCTGTCACTAGCGGTGAAACATACGCATGATTAATTGAGTTAAGACACCTCAGGCAATAGGTTCAACAAACATGACAGGCTGCAGAGGGCACTTCTCAAAAGCAGAAAAAGACAAAGAAAGGTCTTCTTGCAAGATTATCTTGTTTTTTAAAGAAAATTACAGCCAACAGACTGATAATTGCATGTCAAAGATGACTCTAAAGCCACAATTAAGTGACGACCGCCTAATCACAAGTGGTAGCTAGAGCTAAAAAAAACTCGGAACATTTGGTTTATGTGTGCGAATAATCCCTACGTAGTAAGTAGTAGTAGTAGTAGTAGTAGTGGGGTATATTTTACATGGCAAACCTCAATAATTTCAAGGCATCAAACATTCCAACCGTCCCGGTTTGTCCGGGACAGTCCTGGTTTTAGGTATGTTGTCCCGGCGTCCCGGAATCGTGAGTTCTTTCCCGGATTTGTGAGATTTTCAAACATACTTTTTTAAAACCAGATTGCCAGAGTTTTTCCTTCGTTATTCCAATGGTTGTTCCTCTCTTACTGTGTACGTAATGGATATGGTAAACTAGCTCCTCAGAGAGCGTATTTTGAACCTCTAATGTGAGCAAAATCGATATTTTGATTTATTGCGTCTCATAAGCGTGATAATCCAACCGCGTTCAGACAGACCACCATAGAGAGTTTTGGAGTGGGTTTGATTGTGATTAGTTCGAACCAAAAAGAGCCAATCTAGAGGCCAAATTTTCGTCATGGTTGGGCGACATTGTTTAGGCATTTGTCCCGGATTTTGAATCCCTGAGGTTGGAATGTCTGAGGCATATAACCTGTCAATTGATTCCTGGATGGGACACAAGCGAAGTCCTGATTGACATTTATAGGCACCCATTTGTGCTACGGAAGCTCTCAGCTATGAGTCAAGTGAAGTGCTCCAT
>JANTOQ010151039.1:0-15007 GCA_027564595.1 Bythotiara depressa | reverse complement strand
AAAGATAAACGGCTTTTCCTTTATCATTTACTTCTGGTTCATAGGGGAGGTGCTTGGCATCTAGACAGCCTGTTTTAATTGTATAAAGAATGTAGTTCATGGAATTATATAATGCACCCATTGCGGTGTTTATTTTAAAGAATTAAACAATAGAACAATGTTTTTTTACTTCTTCAGAGAAACGTCTCATTTATATAATATATAAATGAGATGTTGTTTCTATTGTTTCAACGCCAGTAACGATGATATTTTTCTTCTTTCTTCTTTTCTTCTTAAAACCTTTTAACTTGGCACAACTAAGGAAATATGAGCCTTTCATTATATATAGTAATCAAGCATTTATTTATGTATTCTGTAGGAGTGTGATATGCCTTCCTGTAGTCGTGTGATCCATCGCACATGATAAATGAACATGGCGTGTGTTAGGGCATGTGAGAGCAATCACACACCATTCATGGCCAAGACTGCTGTATATAAAGCTAACTTTTTAGACTAAAAAGAATTATCAAATCAATGTTTTGAATAATGCAGCTGAACACTATTGATAAATTTAACTTTGCATTTGTGGCAAGAAAAATAGAAAAAGCACGGGAGATATAGATCAAATCTCCAGTACAGGGTTGCACAAATCCAAATTTGTTTACGTTTGTTGAACGAATGCTTCTGCTTAAGTAAGCGTTCGCAGCACGGACGTCTGTTAATCTGCCTGTGTTCCTGGAAATATTTGTTACTATAGGCCAAGCTTAGACAAGACTAATGTTCAATTCTATGTTTTATTTGTGATACAACACAACTGCAGTGCTAACATGTAGATTAATGAAAATAGTTTTATTTTTATTATATTTAATATTAAAGCGTATCGAAATTATTTTATTTGCATGTCGTACATATATCAGTCACTTGGTTTTTGAAAATTTTCTGCAAATTTCTGGCTTCACTTTACTAGGAGTGTAATTAATTGAAACAGCTGTGGTATGATTGATCATGCAAAGTTGAGGCACTCTTTAATAAAACAGAATAAAAAATATATATACATATATATAGCTTCTTATTTATATAGGCGGAATTATTAACATCTTTTGTATCTGGTGTATGTAGTACCCCTCATTTTCATCTCTATTGATCTTTTTTATATCAGCACATTCCAGACTCACTTGTATTTTTACAATCACAGTAATCTACTTTTTATCTTTGCAGTCACAAGTATATATATGACTAAAAAAATAGTGATGTTTTCTTTACATTAACAACACATAGTTTAGGCCATCCTTAAATAATTGTTTGTTTTGCATATAGGTTTTAGAGTCGGTAACAACACATAGTTTAGGCCATCCTTAAATAATTGTTTGTTTTGCATATATGTTTTAGAGTCGGTCAGTCAGAAAAAAATTTTTATTATGAATTGATGCAAGAAATATATTTTGATTTATACAATTTTTTAACATTTGGTGTAACAAAAAAGCCATTTGTGCCACTACAGCAATCATACAGTATGTAATCCTTATTTTGTTAATATTCACATTTGTACGGTAATAAATGGAGAAGAGAATGTTAACACATTTTATTGTTCTTCCATGATTATAATATAGCAACATGCTAGACTTTTATTATTCAGTAATTAAGATAATTATATATTTGCCACATTACACGTACAGTATAAACATCAGACAGACTGGTAATTTTACCATAGAGATAAACTTATAACGTGATTTTATTTTGAACTTTCTAATTCATGAATGAAGGAGTGCATATAAAATATACTTAGTTTTTAATAAACATACCCCCATATGTATAGAAGTATGAAACAGTTGATAAGCACTTCCCTTGAGTCGTGTTTCAGGAAGCATAACACAATTATTGTTATATTATTATCATCATGAGTTAATATTCTTCATCCCTTGAGTCTAGCAATTTGAAACAATTTTATGTGCAGGAAATAGAGAAGCATAACAATAATTGTTTTAATATTATTCATCGTGAGTAAATAGTAAAGGAAAACTATAACAAAATCTTTTAATTTTTAACACACATATATAATTTTATTTTTAAAAGCACTCTGGAGAAGTCCAAAAATGTGATAAAGAAAGTGTTGTGAACTTACTTTTCAACTTATTTTCCTTCATTATGTAGTGCACTAAAATTGCCTAGAACTTAATTCTCAACTCATTTTCTTTTGTATCTACATAGCACGCTAAAAGCACCATTAGTGTTAAAACAGCAATGTGAAGGAAGTTTTCAACACCAGTTTGTAATACATATTTTTTTTGATGTCATGTACAAATGGATTACATTATTACATTCATGAATGTAAACAATGATGGTGAGTTTTATGGAGTTCAGTAATGCAAAAAGCATTAAACAGCTGGAAATGAGCTGGCTATGCTATATAATGTTAGTAAATTACTTACTGTATATACAGTAGAAACCATAAATAATTTTGTTTGGATGAAGAAAAAGTGAGTGTTACGCAGTTTTGTGATGGCAAATAATTGCTGCAGAGGACATGCTTTTTGTGAAAATACTGTAGCAAATGGCTGAATTAACATAACAAAATGCGGTGATATTGACACTAAAAATCCAAATGCAGTGGTTGATGATGAACAAACTTTCAACTCGGATTTTCTTTTCTCACCTTTCTTTATTTTATATTTTAACCAAATAAACTTTCAAGATACTTTCTTCACCTCACATACCATTTTCAGGAAGAAAAGTGAGATGATATTTCATCATTTCAAGAAGTTTTTCTTTTTCTTTTTTGAGAAATCTAATATTTAACTGACATAAATAACTGACAGGTATATAAAACGAAATAAATGAACTATTTTTAAAACAATGAACTATTATATATTATACTTTTATGCATAAACAAGACAATAAATTCATTTTAAAAGTCAAAGTTGATTTTCAGCTGCCTTAATTATAATATTACTTAAAAAGATGTATACCTAGTTTCTACATATGTCCTGTGTTTTATGTGGCATGAATCAAATCACAGTAAAGCATCATTTTATAAAGAAGAATAAAAAAATGTCGTCGAGATGTGAAATGAGCTCTCCAAATTGCATACCCTAATATTGGATTTCATCGAACAACAATGAGAACAACAACAACAACAACAAGAAGTCAATCACATACGGTCAGTACCGGAGAATTCGCCAAGGAACTTCAATCTGTGCGACGGCCACACAAGCAGTAAAAAATGACTGAAAACGATCAATTTCAGCTGCACTTTCAACTCAACCCACTTGCCTTCGGATACCAACTGCTCTCAGTATTTTCAGGTACAATTACATCTAATTCTAATGTCACTACTAATGTAAATCCTTACACACCTCTGGCTGTAGATGCCAAGATATATGTAAAAAGACACAAGATGGTGAATATTTAGAACTGGATAACTTGCTACCACTTCCCCCAATGCATGAAAATGCAACTACTAGTCAAAATTGACTGTGACACAAACTTGCTCATATAGGCCAACAAGCCCAGGAATAAGATCACTGATTTCACAGCCTGGATGTGTGCTTGACACATGTACAACCTTCTACATCACACCCTAGCCCCATCAACAAGCAATACCTATAAATCAGCCTTCAATAAATACCTGAAATTTTCCCAGCAGCAAATCTTCGAGCAGCACCAATTCACGAACATAATCTTATGCTATTTGTAAGCCAACTATCCCTCAACTCATCATACAGCAACATTAAAACTCATCTCGCAGCTATAAAACACCACGTCCTGATTCTCGGCTACCACCAGACAATACCACCACTACCACGTTTATACATGCTCACATGAGCCATCAAGAGGCAATCTGGTAACTCACACAACAGATTGCCACATCTACCAATCACACCATTAGTACTAATCAACCTAAAAAACTACTTGAACAACTCACTTTGACAACAAAAACTGATTAATGTTATGGTCTGCCTTCACCATTGCATTCTTTGGTTTCCTAAGAGCATCTGAATTCATCTCACCAACAACAATATCAATATCTCCATAATAATATCTTGTTTACACCTCAATATAAAATCTTCAAAATCTGACCCTTTCCGCCATGGATGCACCAATCGCCTATTACCCACAAACACACCATTATGCCCAGCAAAAGCACTGCTAATTTATGTGAGAGTAACCCCACTGGCCCATTATTCACATACTCTGACAACACCTACCTCACCAGACGGTGTCTTAACACATTACTCAAGGAAGCCATACCATCAAACAGCACTGAATACACAAACAACACAGCGTCTAGCCATTTCTTCCATATAGGTGCTGCTACCATTGCCGCTGCCACTGGCCTTCCAAGATGGCTCATTCAACAACTTGGCAGGTGGAACAGTGACTGCTTCTGTATGTACATTGACATCCCGAATAGCACTATCGACAACATATGTAGCTAGAATCATAAATGGACAGCACAACATATAATCGTGGGACCCCGATCTCTGCTAGATATAAAAGGGCTAATCACAACACAGCCGGGACAATAACTCATTCACATAGCACATGGTTATTCCAGACTTTATATCTCATAGATAATTTATCATTACATATATAATTTATTTACATAGGGTGGGCTAAGCTTACATTTTCCAGCTCTATAGGTCACAGACACAACACAGGCAGCTTGTCATGCATAATACATTCCCAATACTCATACATGCTGGGTGACTTTCTCTGGGTTGTGCATGGATGGGGTCACTTTGGCGTTTTTGGGCCTGGTCACTGGTGTGACTATACTACTTGGCAGTTTGTACTACCCACACATATACCTTTGATACCGTACATGTGATAGGCACGTTGCAATCTATCACTTAGGCATTTGTAGTTCTTGCACATGGGTGACAGACACGCTGCGATCTGTCACTCGATATATAGATATTTATAGGTGTGGTGGGAACGCTGCGATCCAACACACCACACCATATGGTTACCGAAGATATATATTCATATACTGCATGTTTGTAGCCTGTACATATATAACATAATTGGTACTTTATTTGTGGAGTGACCCCATACACTCGCCAATATATATAGCATGAATTTCTGGTTCACGCAACCTCACAGGCTTATTATTTGTCTGTTTGATTTACCTGTCATGAATAGCAGATATCCAGACAATAAACATTTCAGTGAGTAAAATTTGAAAACAATATTTTTATTTTTATTTAAATAATATAGTTTGTTACAAGTGTATTTTTAAATGTTTATAAGTATAATGTGGAACTTGTATAATGTATAGTGGAACACATGGCTAATTCTAATCAGTGAAACGAAGAAATAGCGAAATGATAAAATAACCATCAAAACTACTAAATTTAGTGGTGTTTATAATTTACTTCTAATGAACTTCTGCTTTTACTTCACACATCTTCTAAAACTAACATTATTGTATTGATGCGTTTTCACTGTTATTTTTGTTACTATATACAGGACAGTATACTGCCACTTCTGTTCTATTTACTTCCCACTTCTCTGTTATAGTTACCAGTCATTTTCAAATTCCCTATTGTTATTTAAAAACATTTGCATACTTAATCTTTGAAACTTCTAAAGATTTTATTTTGTTTCACATTTTTCTTTTACTCTTCTCATTCTCTCCATCAAATTAATTTTGTCTGCAAGGCACACCTTCAGGATGAAGGATTTTAAAAAATACAAGCAAAAATTTACTACAGTTTACTACGTCAGTTCAAGGATGTCTTTATGTCCTTGGTGCATTGAATGGTTTCATGTGTAAAAGAAAATTCAATGCGTGTTTATTTGTATGGACCTTACATTAAAAACCATGTTTTAATGTTTGTTCATGTCAGTGTGTGTGATGTTTTATGGCCACTACTACAGTTTTCTTACTTTACAAAGCTGTTGTGCCTGAGTTAACAGCAATATTTGTTTGCTTTATAAAATAATACTGTTGAAGTTTACCTGTGTCAAGGCTGTGGAAATCCAGCCAAATTACCGTAAACCATGTTTTAAAATGCTGCAATTCTTCAGGGGAAAAATTATAGAAAGAAATTGAAATTTTGAGAAAGATAAACGGCTTTTCCGTTATCATTTAGTTCTGGTTCATAGGGGAGGTGCTTGGCGTCTAGACAGCCTGTTATTTGTGTAGTTCATGGAATTATATAATGCACACACTGGTGTTTATTTTAAAGAATAACAATAGAAACAATGTTTTTTACTTCTTCAGAGAAACATCTTATTTATATAATATATGAAATGTTTATCTTAAGAAGAAAAAATGCTGTTTCTATTGTTTCAACGCGAGTAAGGATGATTTTTTCTTTTAACATTATTCCCTGCCTCTTTTCAACCTAAAACCTTTTTAACTTGGCACAACTAAGGAAATACGACCCTTGTAATTATATAATCAAGCATTTATTATGTATGTATTCTGTAGGCCTGTGATCCAGCACACATGATAAATGAACCTGTGCCTGGGTGTGTAAGAGCTATTGCACGCCATGCATGGCCAAGACTGATCTATTTATTTATTTCTTGGAAGGAAAACAGCTTTATAAAAATAATCATTTTTATTTTTAAATTTAAATTTTCTTAGAATAGCGTGTTAAACGACTTTATATTAAAACATTTTATTTATATATATAAACAATAAAAGCATTTTTAAAAAATGATTGAATGAATCAAATTTTTCATGCATTTTTTATTTTTTAAGAATCCGTGCAAGGTTCTTTGAAAATCCTACATTTTGAAAGGCATTCGATTTTATATCACAGGAAATAACTCCATAATAATAATAACATGGTGATGTTTCCATTCATTTTGCAGTCATCATTATATATATTATATTTTTTAATAAATAGTTAATAATAAATTCTCCTAAACTGTCCAAGGTATGTTTTAAAGATAATGTGACAGTATTTCTTTCTGTACCTTCATAGATCACTTTTCCTTGTCTGAGCGAGTGTTGTTCATAAAGCAACCATTTTTCAAGATTTATTTTATTACCACCCCAAATTACCTACTAGATGAATATTAGTTTAAACTCTTATAAAATAAAGTTTTGTTATAATAGCAGAGGAGTAATTGTCATGTTTATTTACTCAAGATATGCCAGGGGGTATAAATCAAATATATTATTTTTTAAATATCAGACAAGAGATAAAACTTGTCCATATGTATTATGCAAGAAATAAAACTGCATTTTTTTTTCAACAAACAAGCAAATGACCTAACTGTAAATACAAATGAAAAAAAGTCTACAGACTATGAGTAAAAATATGTACTATAGCAGACATTACTTGTAGAAATCTTCAGGGAAATTCCCGGGAAAATTAAAACCTTGCCAAATTAATTTAAAAAATAAAATATATTTAATTGTTTTAAAAATCAATGCATAATTTTTTGGCCATGTTGATCTTCAAGCATTATAAACAATGTTGTTATTGAACTGAAAAATAAAATAAAAGAACCATCAAAGATTACCAAGTATCACTGCATGATATACGTTCTCACATTAAAGAAAAAACAGCACATAATAAAGACAATTTACATGTGCAATCATTTGCACATGTAGGCAAATTTAAATGGGTGCCTGCACGTGCATGTGTCTCCCGGAATATAGCCTGATATACTCAGATTCTTGCTTCAAAGAAACACTTAAAAATTCAAATGCATGCACGCGTATTCTATTTTTAAACACATGGTTTTTATTGTTTAAAATTAGTAAGAGTAGCTTTTATCTAAAGTAACTTTTATTAAAAACTTCTGTGACGGAGAGTTTCAATAATTGAGTAAAAGAAAACTGTAAAATAGAATACGTACCTTGTTTATTAAATTCAGTAAAAATAAAATAGACACCTGCGCAGGAATTATATGGATTATATTGCGAAAGTAATTGCTGCTGTTAAATAATTTTAAAAACATTTGAGTGACAGAATGTATGTCTGGAATGTCCTGCACCAAGTACAGTAGACTATCCAGTGGCATGAAACGGTTTGAAAGTCCATTGGATGCAAAAGTTGTACCGGTAGATGGTGACAGGTTGGTGGCTGCAAAATGCCAGAATATTAATGTGAAATTGAATCACATGGTTAAAGAGGTAATGACGTACTAAAATTACTTGAATAAGCTACAAGAAGAAACTGAAGAGGAAGAACATGTGAGGACAAAACATTATTGAGAGTATGCAATGCCTTATGGGTAGAGATCTGGTATCAGTGTCCCACATTGTGCCATAGCTAGAAAGAATGCTCCTAATAGGACTACAGTAGTGGTGCATAGGTGAAACTTATAATGGTAGCATGTGTAGTAGGTCTGTTGAACCTTGAGTGAACTAATTAAGATAAGGTGAAATATTTGACAGAATTTAAACTTTATTTAATAGACCGAAAAATACCCCTACCAGTAAAATGGTGGCTGGAGCTATTGTTGGGCAAAAGTGATTCTAATTGCATTTTTATCTATGTTAAAGGCCTATTTATTATGCCTGCAATTATAGATTTTTATAAACATCCAACGAGGAGTGTGAATGATGTGAATCAAATATATATATATAAACTTTTCAACTCGATTACTCTAGACCTTAGAGAGCTCTGAGGGCCATAGGGCTGGGACTGCAAAATTGAAATTACCATATAATCTGGGATTATAATATATACAGGAAAATCTTCCCATATGCACTGTACACAGGCTCATCTGTTAAAATTTTTAATGGAAATAATTTTATTAAAAAACTCAACTGAGGCTCAATTGTTTTGCTGAGCTGTTCTATTAAGTTGTGATATTCTAAAATTCAGGAGGAATACAAAAAAAATAAAATGAAAGTGTGCAGGTTGTAATTATGAAAGCGGTCGATATATTAAAAACCTGGAGTTGTTTTTTTATGGAGATATGACGAACTGGATAAAATCAGTATTATTTAATGGTTTTGCTTTGTTGTGGTTGTTTCTTTCAGACAGTTTCACATACCACAATTATAAAGATTGATTTGTTAGCTCACATTTTTTAAAACCTTTTGGATTATATAAAATTAGATCATATTGGAGGCTTACTTTAACATTTTGTAAAAGCACTTTTTAAATGTTCACCTCAGACATACATATGTAGCAACAACCGAGTTTAGCTAAAATCATGTTATTTCTATGAAGAAAAGTTTATAAATTCATAGTTGATTTTCTTTTCTGAATTTGCATTAGTATGTTCTCTCAACTATCACTTTCCACTGTAAAATCATGCATCAAACATTATGTAGGTCACCAAATGTACAGTAAGAACCAGGGTTTCCAAGTTGCTGCTGAATTAATTAATTCAACACCTTCCTTAATTTGCACTTAATTTTTTAATTTTTTGCTAGCCTAGAAACTTCTATTTATCTTTTCCTTTTTGACAACTACATAATTCTGTAATTGTCTAAAACAAGTATGATATGTAATAATAACCCCATAGAACTCAACCTATGTATTACTAGTTATTGATGTTTTATTTCAATGCTATTATATTTTGCTTCAACACATGAGGTGGAGCAATAACAGAGAGAAGTGTTTTTTTCTCTTAAAAACTTTTTTAAACGAACAACAGAAGATATGACATTGTACAGTATAGAAAATAGAAACCAGGTTCATCAGAAAGAGCACCTCTGGAGGAGACAAACCTGTCTGGATTTTTAAGAAAATCTCACACATTCAAATACTTGTCTAGTATGAATACTCCATTTCATATCTCAGAAATTACATTCTTGATCGTAAATGTTATTAGAAAATGGGAGGTAAAGTTTGATTAATTATGATGGTTTTGACAATATATTATTTCTTTACCTGCTAATTTCTTGAAATATTTGTTTAAGATTTCCTACATTCAAGTATCAAAATATGTTTCTCAAAGTAAAAATTGGCTTTAATAAAAAGAATTTTCACTTTTTCTCTGGTCAAAGCCTTCATATAAATACATAATTTTGTTTACCTCCAGAAGTTTTGCAACTTCTAAGATGGAGAGAGATAATTAAATATCTCTTATGGTTTTTTTGAGATTGTAAAATGGTGTATTGAAAATTTTGTATATATATATACATTACACCTTAATTAACGATAATTACACCCTAATTAATGATAATTACACCTTAATTGATGATAATAAAGATAAAGTGAGACATGGTTTTTTAATTTATCTTTGTTGAACATACAGAAGTAATATTTAGATTTTTTAGGACACCTGCCTGTACACTTTAACTTTTTTTGAAAACAATAGGGTGTTATTCAATTTGAAAAGTAACAATTATAACAAAAATCACATTGAAACAATTTTTAAAATTAAAAATCAAGTTTCTGTGTTCAGATGTGTCTAACAGAAGTGAACATGGCAAAATAACACAACATAATAACAGTTGAACAAGCATATAAAATATATTTATGATTGAAGCAATGAACTGTAACAGTGCAATGCTCACAAGGTGTTAGATAAAAGCATTTCTTATGCAGAATTTTCTTCTAGGAGGTAGATTTATTTATCTTTTTATTTACCTTTATTATTTTGTTTACCTTTTGTCAAACAAGCTTTGTGAGGTGAACAGATGTTTTTGATGGCACTATAGTGAAAAACCAGCTGCCTGGTGCTTTCTTATTATATTCTTCTAATTGTTGTAAATAGAAAAATATATATCTTGAAACCAGTTTTATATCAAGTTATATTAATGCAAATGGTTGTGTGTGTAGAGATTGGTTATGTGAAACATTATGTGTAATTTATATAATGATTGCATAAAAATATTTCAATCATAAATTCACATCTATTGAAAATACATATCCATGTCTTGTTGCTTTCCTTTATTAGAATTATTTTTTCCTAAACCGACCATGTCAACAAGTGATAAGGATGTAAGTAAAAGTTTTCTTTTTTGTATATACACTTTTTTGTTTAAGAAAAGACATAAAAGAAGCCTAGACAGACCCTCAGAAAATAAATCTTTGCTACTATGTACATTAAAGAAAAAATAGAACAAACTGTTAAAACATGTAAAAAGTATTCTTTAAAAAAATATTTTTTGTAATAAAAATGTTATATATGTGTAGACTTGTTTTTTTGCAGTTTGCACATTGAATATTAGCACCAATATCAGTTGTATACAAAGCTTTATCCAAATTTCGTTGATTCTTCGGGTTTTTTTTGCATTATGAGTTTCATAAAATAAGAAACCCTTACAATATATATTATTAGATCACGTTAAAAATATATATTGTATATGGTTTGTTAAAAAAACTGTTTATACTTTCAAGCCTACTGTATTATACATGCAGAATTTTCCACATGGAGCAAAATTTCTTTATTTTGACACCATGTCTGCTTCAAAAATTGAACACTATATAAATTTTTTCAATTGTTCAACATTTCAATCAGATTGTAATACATGTTGAACTCCTCCATACGGGAAACTTTACCTATACAGTACCGTAGTGGAAATCCAGGGTTTTATTTAAAATTAATTAATTAATTTATTTATTTATTATTGTTTAGCAATGTAAAATTCAGTATTGTATATATGGTTAATTAAATAAAGTTTTTCCAGCATGTTTTTATGTTTTTCCATTATCAGGAGCTGATCCAAACCATATGTGCATATTTGGGCATGCCCAAGAAAGATTTTGAAAGTCAAGAATTATGTGAAAAAGTGCCTTTATTATAGATTTACAAAACATAAGCAATATTTGATTTAACTACCAACAAATAACCATATTGGGTCTGAAAAAGGCTATAATCAATTTGATTTGGGCACCCTAATTAAAAACTGCTTAATTCATCCTTTATGCTGGACTGTTGAATAGCAGATATTCTGTGTGATATTTATAATATTTATAATACCATGACTTTTATTGTTCCAGATATTGGAACAATATATTTTACTTGTATTTATAGTTACAGTTTACCTTTATTCAAATGTTTACAGATATTTTATATTCCATCTATTTTATTACAGGTATGCTTTCCAGATATTTTATATTCCATCTATTTTATTACAGGTATGCTTTCCAGAGGTAGAGAGAGCAGAATGGTTGAACCAGGTACACATTAATGTTTTGATATGTTTAGAAGCTTATACACGTATTATTCCAGAATCATAATGACTAAAGCATGCATCAGCAACAAGAGACACCAAGAGATTTTCAGGTTACACTGTTATAAATGCCACCGTATTTCAAATCTACTTTTATCTTTGCAAACAAAGTATACTGTATTACAAGAATATTGCACTTTTCTTTAGTTTTTAACAACACATGTTTACTTAACCAGATCCATTTTTGCACTGATAGAAAGTATCACATGATATCTAGCCTGTATGTTGTGCCACTTCAAATTACTGTCTTAAATATTCACCTGACCGAGTTTGAAATCCTTTACGACTAGTGGAAAGTTGTTTTCTAACTACTGCTGTGACGTACATACATAATCATGACATCATTGAGGGACATATTAAAATAATTTCATTGAAATTCTATTGTCTTACTTATTCACCTGACTGAGTTTGAAGACCCTACGAACAGTAAGTCTTCAATAAAATCGGGTACTCCAACAGGGTACTCCATGGTTTCTTAAAACCCCTTGTACAGTATGTCCAGCATGTTGGCTTATATAATAATATGTTGTATTTTTAGATGATCAAACAGTTTTGGCCATTTTTATCAACAATAGTTAGTGACGTTATGAAAAAGAAAGTTGAACCTGAAATGCAAAAGAAGTTACCCTCAGTTTTGAAGTCACTACATTTTGTTGAATTAGATTTAGGAAATCGGGTAAGATGTGTGTATATATACATTTATCTATCATTTCTATTTTCATTTTTGTATTTAATTAAAATAACCTTACCTCTTGTGAATCCTAATTTATAATTATTGTAGGTGTTTTCATGAAAGGCATCTTAAATGTTATTAAATTACTTTTAAATCTGACCATATTGTACATTGTTTGTAAAGAAAGCTGGAAATGAGTAAATCATTTGATGTAATTGTGTGCAAAATATATTTTCCTGGTTGATCATGATGCAAAACACATACTTTGGTATGATGCATTTTAGAGGTGAATGTGTGTTACCCTATTTTTATAAATTTTTAACATAATTTAAGCAATGTTAATTGTAATATCTTGGGACATCAAGTCCCACTCATTCATCTTGAAACATGACTAAGCACTGAAATTTTTCTTATGCTATTTGCTCATCCATTGTATAGAGTCTGTAGCAACTTTCTTTTCTTGAAAAGGTATTTATTCAGACCACCAAACCCAAGGTAGCAAATTTTAATATAACTTACTTTCACCACAGCAATCTCCATTGCACCACCTTCAATAAAATTTGAACAAATAAAATCACCAACATGCTGGCTGCACCATCTTATTTTTATCAACACATAAATAAGACAAGTCTAAAAATCTGGCGCACACAGGTTCAGCACACCAGAATTCCAGCAATGCCATCAGCATATTGCGATTTTAGTGATTTATATACAGTAGGCTATGAACCAATCTTCAGACTGGTGTTCTAGAATGTGACCTGGATGAACAAAGAGATCTTTATTGGAGATTAGCAGGAATGGCTGGAAAACTTTGAATGTTGCTGAACATTTGAAGTTGTTACAGTATTGTACCCTATAAAGTAATTATCCTCTTAGCAATGGGAGGGCAGAACCTCAGGCTGAATTTTGCCACTCTGACACACACCTATGAATCTTCCACTGACATGCTCACAACCCATTTCATTCCGAAAGATAACCTGATTCCAGGAAGATACAAATTTCAATTACATAGCACAGAAGCCCATGATCATTGGATCACCTGTCTGAAAACCCAAGCCAGAGGATGCAAGTTCGACAAAATGAAGAATGGTGGGCCATAAAACTGATCATAACTCTCCAGACTCCCGATCCATGGCTACAAGCCCAATAAACTAACTGGCACAGCTCACTAACAAAGATCAGGTTGTCACAAACTAACTGGGAAAACAACAAAGGGCAGACCATCACCCATATGGCTCCAACACGTGGAGGGATCATATATAGAAACAATAGAATATTGTCGATATTATGGTGATGAATGCTAACATCAAGGTTAATGTAAGGCAAAGAGCACTGCTACCTGCCAACTACTGTATTTAAGAAAAGAGACACTGCTATAAAGTACAACAAGTGCAAATCTTAACCAACTAATGAGGTTCACCAAATAAAGGGTACAACTACGGCACAACAGATCATTTTAACCATCACAGTAAATAAAGTGGAGCATATGTATATAAACAATACCACAAGCCACTGAATGCACACCAAACTGAATATCCATGTACAAACATCAAAGTAAAGCTGACCTATGTACCAATGTATTTTAATGCAAGTCGACTCTAAAACAGAACCAAACAACATCAGGCTTTGTCATGAGAGGCATGCGATCGCACGCACACATGCAAAATGTCCAAGACGTGCGATGGATAGTACGTGCAGATTGCAAACAAATGATGAGTAAAAATGTGAGAAAAATAATGCACATTTTTATTGTTTCTTTGTTACACAACATGTATTTTAATTTCATAGATTAATAGACTCCTTTTTCCTTTTATTAATCACTACTATAAATCGTATTTTAGTTATTAATAAAAGGAATACCCGCCAGCTACTTTTTAGATTTGCTTAGAAATGAATGAAAGTACAACTCACTAACAGCCTGGTTCT
Source organism: Bythotiara depressa (assembly GCA_027564595.1). Classification (NCBI taxonomy): domain Eukaryota; kingdom Metazoa; phylum Cnidaria; class Hydrozoa; order Anthoathecata; family Bythotiaridae; genus Bythotiara; species Bythotiara depressa. The sequence continues at coordinate 326 of JANTOQ010151039.1, read as the reverse complement.
CATGTTCTACTTAACTACCTCACCTTCCCATTTAAAAATCAGAAACTTGAGGCAAGCAATAATTTGCGACTGTAAAACTCACTCACGATAGATTTTTAACTCTAGAGAATCGTAATAGCGGCCGTAAATACTCCCTCACGATAGATATTTAATGCTAGAATTTTGTGGTAGCGGCCGTAAAAACTCACTTACGGTAGGAAGGTTTTTAACGCTAGAAAATCATTGTAGCGGCCGTAAATACTCACCCGTGATAGATTTTTAATGCTAGAAAATTGTGGTAGCGGCCGTAAAAACTCACTTACGGTAGGTTTTTAACGCTAGAAAAT